>CATIWK010243111.1:0-10332 GCA_949634005.1 Mallotus japonicus
CATATTTATTCTTTCCTCCATTTTTTGTATTTTTAATTTCTCTTTATTATTTTTTATCTCTTTTTTCCTTATTATTTTTTATTTTTATTCTTTCCTCCTTCCTTTCTTTTTTATTTTTAATTTCTCTTTTTTTTCTTTTTCATCTTGTTTCAAAATTTTTATTTTTTTTATTTTTTTCTTTTTTTCATCTTTGTATATTAATGAAGCACCAGCCAATATATATTTTTTGACATTTTATACTGAAATACAATATCTTTTTTATTTTTATTTTTTTGTTCTCTTTTTTTTTTACTTTCTCTTTCTTTTTTATAAATTTACCACTATTTTCTAAATGTTAATTTTTTAATTTTAATAAACTAAAATAAATACAAAATTATATAATCCTAAAAATAAAATAGTTAAAAATCTAGTACTATGATTAAATTATTTTTTTGTTTGGTTTTGTTAAAAGAGTCTAGTATGCATTGCTCTATGAAATACTATTTTGTTTTTTTATATATTTTGTTTATTTGTAAATTTTTTTTATTGAATAAGGTGTTGAAAATGTTGATTTTGTTTCTGTTCCTACTGATTCTGATGGTCTTGATGGACAAAATGTGAAGAGTGTTTATGTGGTATATATTGCTATTAGTTTTTTGTAATTTATTTTTTGTTACTTTTTGGTTTCTAATTTAATTTTGTATTCGCAGGACGCTGAAAATGATTTTGTCAGTCCTCCTCCACAGAAAAGGAGCACAAACCTGCCTACATATTAAAGTCTCCTTTTGTTATTGTATAGGAAACTGAAAATAAACAAAAACTATACAAAAAAGGTACTTTAACTTAAAGCTAAACAATTTCTTTGGAGTTAAGCAAGTTGTAATTATTGTAATAGAAAAATTTTAAAGAAATGAATATGTTTTTAAGTTTTTTGGTGTTGTTAAGTCGTAAGAGGATGCTACTGTTTTATGCTGTGTTTATAATTTTATTAGTTAGATTTTCTTCATTTTTTTGAGAAAATAAAGTTTCATTAATTAGAATCAAACATCATGGATTTAGTTTGAAGGAAAATTACTGCATTGAAATTCAGGTTCACATGCTTTTTTTTTTACCTTTTAGAATAAAGACAAAAATTCATAAATAATTAATAGTATTTTTTTAATCTATTTAAGTAGTGAACATATGAAGTTTATTGTTTTTCGTGCAATGATAATGTATCAAAAATGTAAAGTATATTGTAATGAGGATATTGTATCAAAAACGTAAAATATACTCAAATGAAGATATTGTATCAGAAACATAAAATATATGGAAAATAAACCAAAAATATACAAAAAGTAAACCAAAAGTATACAAAGAAATTTTAAAAATAAAAATTCATTAATAATTAGTAGTGATTTTTAAATCTATTTGAGTAGAAAATACATGAAGTTTATTATTTTGGTGCAATGATATTGTATTAGAAACATAAAATATACTGTAATGAGGATATTATATCAGAAACGGAAAATATATAAAAAATAAACTAAAAATATACGAAAAGTGAACCAAAAGTATACAAAAAAATTTTAAATTTAATGTCTTCGGAATTTGTATTCCAGTAATGATGAACGAAAACGCAAACATAGCATACATGAGGCTACCTATAATAAAACAATTAATAATAATGATGATAATATATTCAATAAAAAATACAGAAAAATATAATGAGATTTTTTCATATATGGAAAATAAACTAAAATAAATGAAAAATAAATAAAAAATATTTCAGATTTCATGCTTTTAGAATTTTTATTCCAATCACTTTAAAATTTTTTAAAATGAAATTATCACTCCACTTTCTGACTCCATCGAGTACCCTAAAATTCTATATTTATATTTTTGTCAATTTAGAATATTTTACATTTATTTTACATTTTTGATACATTATTTTTGTATATTTTTTGTTGTTAATTTAGAATATTTTCTGCATATTTATAATAATAATAACAATGTAGCAGCCATAGGGCTATTTATAATAATAATAATAATAATAATAATAATAATATATTTAATCAAAGATAATGAAAATATGATGAGCTGAATAAAAGTGTAAGAAATTGTTTCATAAACGGAAAATAAACTAAAAATATATAAAAATAAATATTATATCAGAAACGTAATAAAACTATTGTATCAGAAAAACGTAAAATATACATAAAGTATTATAAATTAGCACACATATGTATAGTTATATTTTAAATATTAACATATTTAATATTAATAAAATTATGATAGTAATTTTAAAGTTTTATATATATATATATCAAAAATGAAATTTAGTTCAATATTAAAGTAATTAGTTATTTAAAAAATTAAGAATAAATTTTGAACCAACTTTTGTGAAGACCAAATTGATGAACTAAACCAAATGAATCAGTAGACCAAAGTGCTAAATTGAACCAAAAGAGAGAGAGAGAGAGAGAGAGAGAGATACATTAACCAAAGGTTGAAACCATTTTTTGGTCCCTCAACTTTTTGACTTTCTTTCAATAAGTCCCTATTAAATTATTTCGTTTAATTGGATCCTCAAACTTGAATTTTCCTCAACATTATATCCTAAAGTTAACTTCTATTAAAAATGAAATCCTTTGCTGTTAAATAATTTCCAGCTCATTACAAATGTAAGTAAAAAAATTTTGAGTCACTAAATTAATGTCCATGTCATCTTAGGGTTTATATAAATTAACTTTTTTCAACCCATTATTATTCTCCATCGCTGTCTTCTTGAACAGCTCGTCCCCTTTCTTGTTTCTCGGTCATTTTCTTCTGATCTCCTGTGATAATGTCTCAAAGTTCTGCGAAGTACTCTACTGATGCCGAAGAAGAGTTAGAAACGTTGTCGCCTGGCACTGAAGTTCCAAATTGCTTTTGTCAGAAGCCAGCTAGAATGTTAGTATCATGGACTGATATGAATCTTAGAAGAAGGTCCTTTCGATGTGATGAAATGCAGGTATGTATAACAGCTACTAATTTCCACTTTAGAAGAAAAATCATCTACTAATTTTGTTTAGATGAATTTACATACATTATGTTGCTTGTAACCCTAATTATACAATGTGGTGCCCTTGCGGGTAATCATAAATATTTTAGACCTATAATTATGATTTTGATAAAAATATACAGAGTCATTTTATTTTATTTTACAATGTGCTGATATGAATGATTTTTTCTCTTTTATATAGCCAAATAGGTGTCAGTTCTTTCGTTGGCATGATAAGAGATATAGCCAACATATTTTTGATTTATTGAATAAGTTGAAATGGGATGCATAAGAAACTTGAATGGAGAACTTTCACCTGAATTTTTTGTTTGATAAGGCCAAGGCTGGGGAAGTGGAGTTCACACTGGAAGAGAATCCTCAATTAAAGAAAGAATTGGAAGCTGTTATAAAAGAGAGTAAAGGATTGAAAGAGATGCTGGAGGTAGCAGAAAATAATATTGAAGAACTACAGAACCAACTTAAACATGGTGAGCATGAGTTGTACATGATGAAAGGTCGATTGAAAGCTACAGAACAACTCAAGGAGGATGCCAAAAAAATGAAGGACTTAATGCTAATTGGAGTGATTGTGGCAATCGGACTATTGGTTGGTGTAATTTTAAAGAAAATGTAGGCTATCTATGTTTTAAGTCCTCTAGTATTGACACACTAATATGTTTTTGTATGAGAATTAAACTCATTTTGTTTTGTGCGGGGTACTTTATATAAGCATCTTGATGTATCTTGATGAAGTAAGCTTGTATGTGATGTTATGAATTAATGTTTAGTAGTGTTATTAATTTGTTTACCATTTTGTTTGTAATGTATAACATTAGGTAAACTTCATACAATATCTGTATATAATATAAACCAAACAAGCAAATGCATACCTAAGATTAATTCATAACACAAGTGATCATAATAACTAAATAAGACATTGATAATTAATTAATTAATAACAATACTGATAATTAATTAATAACCATAAGTTAAGTTCATAATCCTAACAAAAGAAGACAAGTGCTACCAGATTCCCAACCTTAACAACCACAAGTTGTTCTTAATGGTAATAACATATTTAGAACATATTGTTTAACAAACTGCCCATATAGGTGTTCAAATACAGGCGAACAAAATAAAAATATAATCATCATTTAACTAATCTCCTTTTGAACATGCCCCACACCCTTTCTTTGGAAGTTTCTTCTTACTTTGCTCCACAGATTCCTGAAGTGCTCTTGTTGTGACAGCTTGTTTCCCATGCCATTTAAGACCTCTTGTACCATAACCCAAGACCTCTTTGGCCATAACCCAAGACCTCTTTGGCTCTTGCATTTGATGTATCTCTTTGGAATACCATAAGTCCTCTATGGTGCAACAAATGGTTTACTTGATCCTGTCCCATCATCCAACTTCCTTTCATATTTTGTCCCAGGCTACAAAGAAATCAGCAGTTAATATTAACAATGCTTTGGTCTAAAATAGATGACAGTCATTATATACACACCACTAAATTGAGTGAACTTACATTCAATATGGCTTCACCACTATTCAGATTGACATAGCATCCCATTCCAACATTCCTTCTTGGAAAATTGAAAGGTGGTTTAGTTTTAGGGTTCATACCATCACTTACAATTTGTTTCCCTTTTCTAGAAGGTACTACATGATACTTATCTTGTCTCATATCAGTTGCACCTGATTTAATTTCAAGACATTTCCTTATAGTCCATGCAAAATCATTCAAGGATTGAACCTTCTCTGTAGTTAACTCTTTCTGTTGCTTATTTGCAGCAACAAACCCATTGAGGTCAACCATATGTGGGCTGACAGGCTGACTCATTGAATTTATAAGAAAGTCTATAAATTTAGTTTGTTAAGGAATATAAAACTCTGGCTAGCTGTTGGAGAAGTGAAGATTGGAGTCTTTACCCTTGTTCTTTTTCTTATTTTCTGTTACAAACTCTTTTACAAATTCATATGCTGATGATGATTTGATGGTGCTTCCGGACTGACTTTCCTATTATTATTTTTTATTAATTGGCTTTGGAGTATAATCCTGTGAATGTACACAAATACAATTATATTTTTACATTAAATATTTTGATAACAGTAAACCATTTTGATGCATAATTCACTTACCTTATTTGTGCGAATTGGACAACCTCTAATGTTATGTCTAGTAGATTTACAAAGTCCACAAGTCATAATTCTGCCTTTCCTTGAAAGTTTACCAACTTTCTTTAGTTCATCAGGGTCTTTTCTGTGAGTTGTTTTTGGTCTACCCGACATCTTCCTGTGTGGTGGAGGGTGAATTACTTCAAGACCAGTCTCAGGCCAAAGATATTTTCCTTTCACTGGTTTAAGCATGTAACTGTATGCTTTCAAATACTTCTCTTCCTTGTAGTGTTCATCAATATATTTCTCAGTTTCTTCCTTTGTACTATAGATAGCACAAATAGCATACTGACATGGTATACCACTAATGTCCCATTCTTTGCATGTGCAAATGCATTGTGTAGTGTCCGCAATGTGTCTATCAGCTGCATCGAAAGCATTTGTAAATTCAAATCCATCATTCCTATTCCACTCAAAAAACCAATTATAAGATATATTTTTTTTATTTTTATCAAGTTTTTGTTGTGCCCTTAGTGCTAAGTTGGAAATCCAACTTTTTGTAAACTTTCTCTTCACTTTTAATCTTTTAATGACCTTGAGTCTATTCTCCTCTAACATGCTTATGATTGGTTTATACCTTGCATCTAGGATCCAACAATTGAAGGTCTCAGACATGTTGTTATGCACAAGATCACACTTTATTCTTGTCTGAAAAAATGCCTTGCAGAATGCCTCAACATTGTAATCCAACATATCTTGGACTATAGCATCTCCCATTATCTCTAACATTTTTAAATTATACTTCAACTGTTATGGATAAGTGGACTTAACACATGTCTAAAATGCTATTTTTCTTTCCTCACCCTTCCACTTCTTTGCCCAGGCTGCATAGATGTGCTTGACACACCTCCTATGCTCCATTTGGGGTAATTCTTCCTTCATGGCACTGTTTAGACCCTGCCATTCACAAGATAAGTAGTTATAATATTATTTAGTTGTGCAAAACATCACAAAATAAGATAAATAAAGTTAGTTTACCTTTTGCATGTTTGAAACTATTGTGTAGCCTTCACCATCTCCAAGTGGTAGATCATGCTTTAAACATCGAAGAAACCAGCCCCAGTTATATTTATTTTCCACTGACACTACACCCCAGGCAATTGGGAACATCTGATTGTTCCCATCCCTCCTAATTGCACACAATAACTGACCTTTACATAAACCTTTCAAAAAATAACCATCTAGACCGATGATTTTCCTGCAGTCGGCTTCCCAACCTTTCTTACAAGCCTTAAAACAAACATAAAATCTTAGAAAGTAATTAATTTCACTTCCTTTATCTTGCTTGGCCTTCACAACATAAGTGCTACTAGGATTGCTATCCTTTATCACTTGTACATAGTCATGCAACATGTTGTATTCTTCCTTATAATCACTCAGGAGATCAGTTATAATTCTCCTCTTAATGTTCCTGGCCAAAGTTTCACTAACCTTCAATTTCAATTCAAGCTTACATAACGCAACCAAGTCTTTGATCTTAATGAAAGGTTGGCTAACTAACCTTTGCCTAAGATGCTTTGCCAAAAATTTTCTTATTGCCATTGGGTTTTTATTAACTCGATGACACTTATATTGTGGGATATAAGTTCATAAATGGGTTAAAAGTAATCATGGTTAGATGTTTAACTTTTAAAGTTAAAAACATAATAAATGCTAACTACTTGTGCTATATGTCAAATTTATAGTGGAGAGTTCATAATCCTACATGGCGAACTGGGTTCACCCAAAAATTTCTTACTTAGAGCATGAGGAATGGGAAGGTTGTCCGGTTTTAGTTGGACAATTGGGTTAATTTTTAAGAATCGCTCATTGCTTATGTCGTTACTCTTATTCCTGAAGAGATTCGAGGAAGTAGAGTTTGTGAATATGTGGATCACTTACAGAACTAGAACTGGGAAAAATTTGAGAGACTCATACCTGCAAATGTCATGATCTCCATTATATTAATAAAGCATCTAAACTTGGAGGACAGAGATGACACTCCATACTGGAGACTATCCCCAAGATGTAAGTTCTCTGTTAAATCTACATACTCTTTATTAGAAGGAGATAACTAGAATGATGAATCTAGTAAATGGCAACTTGTTTAAAGCTGGAAGGGCCCTAAAAGAATCTGTTATTTCTTGTGGTTATGTATACATAATACTCTTCTAAAAAACGGAGTAAGGCATAGGCGACACTTAACTGATTACCCACTCTGCACTCGGTCATGAAGAGGAAACTATTATCCATGCGATTAGAGATTGCAAATATGCTGAGGACTTGTGTGTGAGATTCTCAATGCCGCTTCAACAATGGTTGTCTGGTAACTTGCAGAATAGTCTCAATATCTCATGTGAGGTTTCTTGGAAAATGGTTTTTGGGATAGCATGTTGGAACCTATGGAAGCTGAGGAATATTATGATTTTCAACCCAGACTTTAAAGTGCCTTATAACCTTAGTGTCGGAGTAATGGCTCAAGCCTAGGCCTTCCAAGCAGTAACTAATGTCATCAATACTTCTCAGAGTTCCACGGAAAGCCGAGATGAGATTCAAGTATGTAGGTGTCCACCTAGGAATTGTTGGATGAAGTTGAACACAGATGGAGCCTATTCAAATCGCACTAATACAACAAGTGTTGGAGGTCTGCTGAGGGATGATAATAGGGAATGGATGAGAGGTTTTAAGGAAAATATATGTTTATGTGGAGTGTTAGTAGCAATAACTTAGGCCGTGATCTATGGTATGAGAATGGCTTGGTAAGCGGGGTCAAGGAAGATTGTCCAGGAGATAGAAAACTAGTGTTTAGTGGATATTCTTCATAATAGAAAAGAGTGTCCTATGTGCAACTTAGCTCTTATCAGTGAAGTTAAAAGACTGTTGAATTTGAGTTGGGAAGTAAAGATCATCCATGCCTTCCGTAAAGCAAACAGATGTGTGGACCATCTTGGTGGTCTTTCCATCAGAGATAATCTTGGATTCCAAGAATTGCAGACGACTTCTTTAAGTATTAGAGAATTGTTGTACTACGATATGGTGGGGATTTCTTACCCACGTATCTGGTAAGCCTTTTGGTCCCTGTTTTTTCCCCTCAAATAAAAAAAAAAAAAAAAACAAAGATCCATTAGAATATTATGCAAAACAGTATCTTTTGAAAACCTAGTTTTAATTGCAAACCCATGAACCTCTTTTCCTTTATCAAGAGCAGAATAAGCCATCCAAGCTTTAACAACAAAAGGAAAAGTGAATTTATGATGTGAAAAACCTCTACAAATCATGAGATTGTAAAGAAGAAGAGCTTGGTGGGCTATTATTAGTATAAGCTCTAATCATGAAATTAAATTCTTAGTCATATTACAGTCATCCAATCCCATTATCAGTTTCACATGTCAAGTTTTATGATTTTTACATGAGATATTCTTAAGAATGGTTGGGAGATGGATTGATGTAATAAAAAATTTTCATACATAGTTGAGAACATTAAAACAAATAAATTAAAAATAATAAATAAATAAGTTAGATATACTAACCTTGATGATCAAAATTTTTGAGCCAAGATGATGTGAGACTTTAAAAAAAATTAATAGAGAAAAGATTTTTTTTTTCTTTTGCATTGAGATCACGATCAATTTTTGATATAGAGTTTTCAGAATATAAGGATATTTTAGTAATCATATTTCAACAAAATATAACTATTCGTAAAAAACTTCAAATTGAAGCTGATACGAACTGTGCCAGTTAGGATGTTAAACACCTAACAGCTCTTTAAAAAAAAAAAAATCAAATATCTTTTATTGGTTGTTGGAATCTGAACAACTAACATCTGCATCACAATAGTTAAAATGAACACCCTATAAGAGGTCCATTTATTAGTTCGAATTTGTGATGCACACAATTTTATGAAGTAATGTTTACGATGGTTGAGCTACTGCTCCAAAATTGACTTGTTTAGGAGATGTAAAATATATGTTGAATCACCAAACTGCTAATAATTAAGATATTGAAAATCAATTATTATCCCCCTTCATTCCCTAATGAAACCATATTGTTGATTTCCACCCTGCAATATATCTTCTTACAAGACAATGCTTCAACCTCAAATTTGAAATATCAACTTGTTCCTGGAACTTTTTTTTCATTCATTAAAGGTTAGCAGGGCTCAGATGGTTATTTTCTAATTCCTCACAAAAAAAAGTCGATAAATTTCTAGGAATGTTAGTGGATAATAATTGGTGGAAATTCAAATTTAAAATCTTTATAATTCTCGTAAATGAGAATATATCAATCTGACCATTTTGATTGAATTTTCAAAATATTTTGCTATATTTTTTTGCGAACTAATAATTTTTTTTATTGTTATGTTATAATTATTTCAACTGATAATTTTTGTTGTTGTTACTTTTCTTTTTTTTTTTTTTTAACTGGGAAGGAGGGAGGTAAAGTTTTTAAACTTGACTTTTAATACCTTGAAGAGACATACCACTAAATTACTCAATTTTTTTGACAATATTATTCATATTTTTAACTGATAATAAAAATTGTGTACAAAATTTAGTGATTATCCATATAATGTCAAAATTTTCAGAGGGAATGAACTACATTTTCAAAGAATACACACACAAATATAATATATATATATATTACGGCTGCTCCAGCTAATTATCAAGAACTAATATATATATATTAAGGCTGCTCCAGCTAATTATCAAGAACTCCGGTGCCTGGATGTTTAATTAATTTATAATTACCCTTAAGTCCTTGTATGGAAATGATTGTAATTGGACCAGTGATTAAAACAGAACTTAAATTAATGACGACAATGTTAATAACACAATGCATATACGTAAAGCAGAGATTAATTATAATTAACATGTTATGTTCCTTCAAAAAATAATTATATTTGGATAAATCAACTCGTATATTACGTACTGTGTTTCCTTGAGACAATTAATTAATTTTCAAAAATTATAAATCAAGTTGCTAAATTATCGGTTCAAACCAAGTGATCGATCTAAATTAAATTAAAGTTTCAAATATGAATTGTTAATAACATTGATTCTTGTTACTGCTAATTAATTTATACTATGGATTCTGGAGCTAAATTATCATATATCACCTAAAATGAGATCGATCATTTGAAACTTTAATTTAGCTAACTGATGAGCTACATTATT
>CATIWK010243116.1:0-13665 GCA_949634005.1 Mallotus japonicus
CAAAAACTAATTAACTCACTAATCAAATAGTGATTAAGAAATCACTCAAAGAACCTACAACAAATACTATTAGTCCAAATCTCAATATAAACAATATACACAGATGATAATTCAAATCATACTTACACAAAAGTAAACATGGAGATTCACATAAACATAGATTAATCATTTCAATAAAAACATCATTTGAACAAGTTAAATATATGACAAGTACATGAAACATCAAGTAATATACATTGCATATGCATCAGATACAGAAAATATACTAGAAATATACTAGATGTATGCTAAAACGGATCAGAGTTGAATTGAACTCTGGGCGAGAGGCGATCGCCTCATCATGAAGAGGCAACGCCTCTTCAACAGGGCACTATAGCTTGAATACACAAACGTTCTTAAATATCAAGCAAATTAAATATGCATGCAAATAAGCACGAACCAGGGCCTCAAAACTTAAAGATTCACATATTCAAGCAAGCATACTTGCATACAACATCACATAAGCAACAAATACAAAAAGGAAACTAAAATTAAACGATTTATGCCTTTAATATGAAAATGAAGAGTTTAAAGCTTGAAAATGAGAATTCTCACTAAATGAAGAACTTCTAGAGCTCCTAACTCAGCCCTCAAAGCTTGTTTGATGGTTGAATGTAAGGAAGACTCCTTCTCCTTCAAAGAAATGAATTCTTAAGCTCAAAGATCAAATCCCTTACTTCTTTTCTCTAGTTTTTCTCTTTGTTTTTCTTCCTTTTCTTGAGAACGTTTTTCTTCTCTTTCTCTCCTCTTTTTTTTCTGAATAAATGACCAAAAGGTCCTCTAAAAATCAGCCTAAAGCTCTACTTAAGCTCTCTCTCCCTTTCTCTCTCTAATTTCCCAAAAATTTAGGTTTAATTTCCACCAAGTATTTTTCATCATTACTCTTCTCTTTTTAGCTCATTTTGGCCTTAAAAGTTTTTGTTTTTGTTCAAAAATACAGCTGGAGAAGTCTGGTGGATTTGAGTTAAATGCAGCAACAAATAGCATTTATTGCTGCAGGGGACAGGTGTGATGAGGCAGCGCCTCATCACTGTTCAGGGTGAAGAGGCGGCGCCTCATCGTTGAGGCGATCGCCTCTTCACCCAGGCCTGCTCTGGGCCTTGGGCCCATAAGGCCTGGGTTGAGCTTGGACGATGTGGGCTTGATGTTTTAGGCTAGGTTTGAAAGATTTGTGCTGGGTTCAAGCTTTCGGATCTATTCTAAGAAGATTCGGGACTCTTCTTGCATTCAAGATACAGACTTCCTCATCACTGGGCTTTCATCGCGGGCCCAAACAGAGGGTGTCTACAGTTTGCCCCCTTGGTTTTTCAAAAAACGGATTTTATGAAATCAATTTTTGAAAAAGCAATCATGCACAATGATTAGGGAGAACAACATACCTGACCTGCAAGCTTTGCTTGGGCCGTCAGTTCTGGGAATTCAGACCCTTAAGGTTGACTTCTGACTGGAAACGTGACCGTGTTCCTCAGGTTTTCCTAGCCCGATCAGTCACTCATTATAGTTTGACGCAAACCCCGTGCCTTTCTAACGCGAGCTTTACTTAGTAAAGAAGATGATGCGAGTTCCGAGCCTTTCTGACACAGATCTCGACCTTGAAACGTAATTGTGTTCCTCAGGTTTTCTTGGCCCGATCAGTTACTCATTATAATTTTGGCGTGAACTTCAGGTTTTCCTGGCCAAAATTCCACTAAGTACTGTGATCTTGGGTTTTCCTGGCCCAAGTCATTACTTCTCATCGAATTCTCTTTATCGAATCTCAGGAACTCTATCAAGCCCGATCATCTCTCTTCATCGAATCTCGGGAACTCTGTCAAGCCCGATCATCTCTCTTCATCGAATCTCGGGAACTCTATCAAGCCTGATCATTATTTTTTCATTGATTTTCATCGAATCTCGGGAACTCTATCAAGCCCGATCATCGTTCTTCCTCGAATCTCGGGAACTCTATCAAGCTCGATCATCTTTCTTCCTCGAATCTCAGGAACTCTATCAAGCCCGATCATCGTTCTTCCTCAAATCTCATTTTGGGATACACCCGAGTGATAAAAACGATAAACTTCCATTCCCTCATATTTTCTCGACTGTTCTCGATTTTTTGATTTTTTTTTTGAAAATAGGTTCCGCTAGGGATGCCTATTTAATGGGCCAACTTTCTTGCAGCTAATGGGCTTCAGCCAGACTTCTGCTCTCTTCTTCTCACCTTTCTTGTCTTCTTAAATTCATTCATTTAATGATAATAAATAAAGGGTCATCTGCCTCTTCAGCTATCATATTTGATGGGCCTGGGCCTCTCTTATTCAAATAGGTTTTCCTCTTTCTTTTTCACCAAGTCTTCCTTTCTTACCCTTCAACCTGCCTATATAAACCTTTCCTTTCACTTTTCAAAAATCACTTTTGCTTTCAAAGCTTTTCTCCTTTTTCTCTCAAATTCCTTTCACTTTCTAGTCACTTTTCTGCTATAGATGCCGCACGGACACCGGATTTACCCATATGGGATCAGATAGCACCTACAGTACATCCCCTATAGTGTTTCGGACTGAGAATTGGGGATGACATCCCTCTTCTCGCGGATACGCGATTACATCTGTGCGGATTGGCTACCGGAGAGGTTAGTAATTAATTTAATTGCTTTTTTCCTATAAATAGGATGAAAAAATATTGGGTTAATGATTAGGAATGCATGTTTGATGATTTAACCGAAAGAAAAATTGATTAAATGCATGAAATTACGAAAATCGAGCATGAACTGTCAGTGTGCCGAATTGTTGAGGTGATCGCCTCATCTCCTGGAAGGAGGCGACGCCTCTACGGCATCAATTTGAACTATCAGGGGGCGATCGCCTCCTGGTGAAGAGGCGACGCCTCTACGGTGAGGCGATCGCCTCTTCACCCTGAGGTGGTCACCTTTACAAATGAAAACTGTAAAAATTAACTTCCAATTGCGAAAAAACTAATAATGCAACTCCCTTCTCGTTCAACAGCTCGATTCCCATACTTTCAAGGGTGCTGGGAACTTTAGCGGTGCCCGGATCTGGTATGACAGCTTTCCAGAGGAGATCAGAGCTCGCATTCATGACACTGGGTTCTCCGACTTCATTCTTGCTCTTCTAGAGGCATAGGGGAGGACTGACTACCAGCCTCTACATGCCCTACTGGAGAGGTGGTCCGACACCACCCATACATTCCATCTTCCATTCGAGCAGTTTACTCTTGACCCCGTATCCTTTGCTGCTGTGATGGGGATTCCATGTGCTGGGGATTCAGTTCCCTTCAATGCTAGTCTGCATCGGATGTCTCCCGACCGTCTTGAGTATGTGGAGAGGCTGCTATGTATGGTCCCGGATATGAAGGGGACTCATACGATCAAGATTGACTCTATCAGGAGTTATTATACAGATGAGAGGATTGTGGCTGCCATTACTCCCCGTGCTGTGGACCAGGTAGTGAGAGCATTTTTGGTGTATCTGTTAGGCATTACTCTCTTTGTAGACACAGCCAGCTCGATAGATATGATCTTCCTACCTCCTTTGAGAGACCTAGACTTAGTCGCCACCTATGATTGGGGTAGCTGTGCTCTTGCCTTTCTATATAAGAGCATGGACGAGACTGTGCGAGGAGTCAGGCGCTTTTGCTGATTTTGGCATGTTGTACTGGTATTATTCTCTTCCTTTTCTTTTATCAAATTCAATTTATCTATTATCTCTGCAGTTGTCAACACAATTTATCTCTTTTATAGGACTGGGCCTTAGAGTTGGAGCTAGTCACTAGGCTAGTTCACATTCGTCATGTTCCCTTTCCAGCTATGGCGAGGTGGGGCGCTAGTCGTGCATGGAGGAGGCCCGTTGCCCGTGTTCATATCCATAGGGAGAGGCTGAACATGTTGACTCCTGATGAGGTATGATACCTACAATAATAATTTGGAATTAGCATAATTGTTGTTAATTCACTCTATTTCACTTACCTCTTTTTACTTTTGCAACTTCGCTCGAACTTATGGGGGCCTCAGACTAGATGGACACCCACCATGATCCGCTCCATCCCTTTATCTAGGAGGAGAGTACTACTCCGAGGACCTGACTACGAGTCTGGTACCTTGGTGAGAGAGTGTATAACTGGGGCCAAGGTGCCCGAGTGAGACATCCACCGTTCGCTCCTCCTCGTGAGATTTTCTAGGGACATCTATTGGAGGGAGATGAGCTAGACCGCACAATGGAGGGAGAGAGCGCCGATGAGTTTTGCGAGAGGAGGAAGTCTCGCTACATGGACTTCGCACGGACTCGTCTTCTACAGAGAGTTCCTCTTCCTAGATCTACTCCTCAGGTAAATGATTTTATTTAGCATTTGATTCTGTACTTCTGTCTTTAAATGTCTGCTTCTTATTTCATTTTTCTTTTCTCAGGCTCCTCTTAGAGCACCACCTGTTAGGCATAGGCCTACCACACAGGAGAGGCTGTCTTAGGGCTCTCGCACTGTACCTCATCATGAGGGTACCTCTACCAGGGCACCACCTGCTGCTGATATTGCTAGTTCGAGTTTTGGTTCTCAGGTGGTTGCTGGTATACTCGCTGCTCCTCCAGATTTGATGGTTCGATGCTGGTTGCCTTCAGGGGAGCTGTCACGACAGTTTGTGACTCCTGACATGACTATCGAGCCCATCTTCTTTCCAGAGACCTCTACTCATGTAATTTCTCCTCTTTCTCTCTGTTTACACATTTAGCTTAACACGAGGTTAGTTCTAACAACTTATCATTATGCAGATACCTCGAGGTCAATGAGAGTACATGTATCGCCTGATAGAGGCTCAACGGTACTTTATGGTCAACACGACCAAGTTATGGAAGGTAAAAACATTACTTATCTCTATATGTATGCATGCTTTCATGATTTCTTACTTTTTGTTATACTTTGACAGGATGAGCTCGAGGCTAGTCAGGCTGCAGTCACTGCTCTTCAGTATCAGCTAGCTGCTATTCAGGTTGAGGATGAGACTAGCAGCGAGGAGGACACTGAACCTACTGGAGATGAGACTGCCGCTCCTGCTAGAGATGATGGAGAGGAGTTTGATGCTAGTGGAGAGGGCAGCGAGGGTGAGGGAGGTGACCCTGCTGAGGAGGAGTCCGGGGAGGATGCATCTAGGGGTGATGAGAGTGATGAGTCTGGGAATGAGCAGTAGGCATTCATTATAGATTCTGTTAGATTAAGCTTACTCTCATCTGTTGAACAAATATTTTAGTTTCTGCTTTGAGTTCAGAATTTTGGTTTTGCGCGGAATGATGACATTATAACATTTTATAATGTTCTTAAAGCATGTAGAGGTATTTTATTCATACAAATTTGCTGTTTTCACAACTGAATCTCGTATATAGCATAAAATCCTTACAGAAAATCACATACAGGTACAACTTATCACCGTCGGAGAGGCATCGCCTCTTCAAAAGGACGTCGCCTCTTTGTGAAGAGGCGACGAGGAATCGCCTCTTCACGTATGGGTGATGCCTCAACGTCGAGGTGAATCGCCTCTACGACAGGGTTTTGCAGCTATATAATCCTCTAATCCACATCTTCAAATCCCTAACTCTTTCTTCTCTGAATTCTCTACATTTCTCTTTCTAAACAGCATCCCAAATCCCCAAAATATGACTGAAAAAAACCTAAAACAGCTGCAAACAGTGTTGAAAAGTTTAGATGGTGAATCTTGGGCAAGATTAGACATCTATCTGTCTTCCGATCCATGCATGTAAGGAAGATCAACTTTTCATTTTTGCATGTTCTTACTCAATTTTGGGATCCTCAGAAACATGTCTTCAGGTTCAATGCTGTCGAATTATGCCCCCTGCCTGAAGAGTTTGAAGCTATTCTAGGCTATCAACTCGACTATAATTTTCAGACCGTGGTCCCTCTACTCGAAATCCCGGATATGCATTCTATTCAACTTCAGATGGCGAGGATGTTTGATCTTGCTCCTCAATTCTCTCTCTATCACATTTTCAACAATGAAGTGCTGACCAACTCTCTTCTGGAAGTAGTAGTAGCCATAGATAATAAGGAAATGCATTGGTCTCGGATGATGGCTCTATGCCTCTATGCTCAATTCCTACTTGTATCTCCTTCAGGCAATTGTAACCCAAAGATTCTCTTTATCATCGACTAAGTAGAAGCGGGTCTAAATCCTTTCCCACTTATCCTAGCAGAAATAATCATTGGTTTAGATAACTTTGCAGAAATAAGACGATTTTCTGAAAGTCCTTTACTACTAGAGGTTAGCTACTTCTTCCTTCTCCATTTACCACTTTCCCGTCTGTTTTGCTTATTTTTCTATCATCTGTATTCATAATTTGTATAGGCATGGTTTCATGAGAAGTTAAGATTGCTGGAACCTCTTAGAGACACTACTCATTATAGGGCTAAGCATTGTCGCACTCGGCAACTTCATCCTATCCCAGAAGACATCCGAAGCTGGCTGGCCACTTTCCCTGACACTCTGATACAGTGGATGCGTCCATGGTGGAGACTACAGCATGTAACTATTCGGAGCTATATGTACTGTGTTCCTGTAGCTGGTCTGCATTTCGCTACTTTCTATAACCCTGCACGGCTTTGCAGATAGTATGGACAGAAATAACTGATTCCCGAACTTATGTGTGAATTTGAGCCGGGTCCACTCACTCAGAATTTTCTGAACAACCTGACTGTAACCTAGCCATGAAAAACCGTTCAGAGGGGCATCGACTACAATGGAGATCCATCCACTGATGACCAATATAAAGTATGGGTTCAAATGCAATAGACGGAAAAAGATGATTTCATTATTGGTAGGAGAATAAGGTCGTTGCAAACATCTAGTGCTCAGGGTGTTCAAAAGAAAAGAAGGCAGAATTAGTAATGTAATATAATCTTTATTTGCTTTTTGTTTGAATGGAATTTCCTTTTTAGTTAAATAGTGTGTAATAAAGCATTTAATGCAACGTTTGATAATAACAAAAGCAATCCATTCCACTTAAATTAAGCATAAAGCAAGAATACATTTTGCTTCTTACATGTCTTATGTCGTTAGTTGGCTTGCCGTTGCAAGTTTTCCAACTAACTATTTTTCACTATCTCTCTCCTTTTACATGTCCTTTTATTTTTGCCTGGACCGCCTCTTTCAAGGTTTTCAATCCAGCAGGACTTTTTAATTTCTGATTTTTTTAGTCTCTAACTTTTGCCTAGGAAGCCCCGTTTTTGAGGTTTTCTCCCTAGCGAGACTTCACAGAAAGTACTTCTTCAGTTTGTCGAGATTGATGAGCTCCTTGAACTCATTCCCTTCTAGATCGGAAATGATGGCAGTGCCCTTGGAGAACAGCTTCTTCACTAGATAGGGTCCTTCCCAGTTCGGCTTGAACTTCCCTCTCGGATCTGTCATTATCGGCCTAGTTAACTTCAAAACCAAATCACCCTCTTTGACTTTCCCAGGCTTGATCTTTTTATTATAAGCCCGAGCTATTCTCTTTTGGTACAATTGAGTGTGATACTTAGCTTTCAGCCTTCTTTCATCCAACAAGGTCAACTGAGCTAACCGACTCTCTACCCACTGGTATTCAGGAATCTTGGACTCCAACAGTACTCTCAACAACTGGATCTCGACTTCTACTAGTAGCATTGCCTCACATCCGTAAATCAAAGAATAAGGAGTTGCTCCAGTTGAAGTCCGGGCAGTGGTCCTATATCCCCACAATGCAAACTGTAGGTAATAAGCCCAATCTTTATAATTTTCCAGCGTTTTAGCCAAAATCCTCTTCACATTCTTATTGGCAGCTTCCACAGCTCCATTGGCTTGAGGTCGATATGGGGATGACCTGTGATGCTCAATCTTATACTCTTTTAGCAAAACAATTATTTCTGCTCAAAACTGAATACCATTGTCACTAACAATGTGGTGCGGTAGCCCGTACCGGCAAATTATATTCTTTTTAATGAATCTCACCATCTGCTTTGATCCGACAGTGACATATGATTCTACCTTAACCCACTTAAAGAAGTAATCAATCGCTACCATGATGTATCGATGCCAGTTAGATGCTTTTGGCCTCACCTCTCCAATAATGTTGATTCCCCATACTGCAAACGGCCACGGAGAGGTCAACCCTTGAAGTTCCATAGAAGGTAGAAGACTGACATCACCATACGCTTGATAGTTGCGGCATTTATTCATATACTTCATGCAATCTATCTCCATCAGTAACCAGAAGTAGCCTTGACGTGCTACCTTCTTAGCTAAAACAGTTCTGTTCATATGCGGACCACAGACCCCTTCGTGGATTTCTTCCATCTGCTTCTAAGCTTCATCCATGTCAACACACCTCAAATGTACTCCCATTGGCACTCTTTTATATAGCATTCCATTGTAAATGATAAATTATCGAGACAACATCCTGAGAGACATCCTCTCTTTTCTATCAGCATCTTCGGGAAATTACCCCGTTTCAAGATATTGCTGCAAATTGTAGAACCACGATCTCTCTGTACAGTCAACTGTCATCACCCTTATCTCTTCATAACAAAGGATTCTAGATTTGACAAGAATGAGAGGTTTGACAGTGATCTGCTCCCTTTCTTCCTATGCGGAGGCCAGAGTTACTAGAGCATCCGCCATCTGATTATCTTCTCGTGGCAAATGCAAAAACTTACATTGAGTGAAAGAGAATAGAATAGTATTCGCATAATCCCAATACAGTTTGAGTTTATCTTCTCTCACTTCCCACTGATTAGAGATCTGTTTCACCACTAACATTGAATCTCCGTACACCGTGATTTCTTCTTCCCCCACATTTCTGAGCGCTTTCAGACCATAAATACAAGCTTCGTACTCGGCTTGATTGTTGGTAGCTTTGAATTCTAATTTTTTCGCCATCAGGATCATTTCTCCTTCTGGTGAGATCAGAATTACACCAACACCAGCTCCATTACTGTTAACAACTCCATCAAAATACATGGTCCATGTCTGGATTTCTATTGCCCCCAAATGTTCGTCTGGAAACTCCAATTCCCATTCCTGTTCATCATTGATCGGATTTTGAGCTAAGAAGTCTGCCACTACTCTTCCTATTATCACCTTCTTTGCTATATAGTCAATGTCGAACTCGGTAAGCAGAACTAGCCAACGGGCTAATTTCCCTATGAGGGATGGAGTTTGCTGAAGATATCTTAAAGAATCATGCTTGGAGACTGCCTAAATTATGTAAGACTGGAAATAGTGCTGAAGCTTCTTCGTTGCCCAAATAACAGCTAGACACGTCTTCTCCACAAGACTATAGTTGGACTCATAGGGAAGAAGTTTTTTGCTCAAGTAATACACCACATGCTTGACCTTTCCACTGCCTTCCTGGGCCAACATCGCTCCCAATGCCCCTTTTTTTATTGCCAGATATAGAATCAATAGTTTACCCGGCCTTGGTGCTTGTAGAACTGGAGGATTCATCAAATAATTCTTAATGGTTTTAAATCCTTGCTGACACTTTTCATCCCAAATGATCGGTTGATTCTTCTTCTGAAGCTTGAAGATTGGCTCACAGATTATAGTCAGCTTGGCGATGAATCTACTGATGTATTGTAATCGCCCGATGAACCCTCTAACTTCTCTCTCAGTCTTTGGTACAGGCATTTCCCTGATTGCTTTAACTTTGTCATGATCCACCTCTATCCCCTTATGACTGATGATGTGTCCCATTAATTTTCCAGAAGTCACTCCGAAAACATATTTCTTCGGATTCATCCGAAGATTATACTTTTCAGCTCTAGCCAGAAACTTATCAAGAGCTTCGAAGTGTCATTCTCTTGTTGAAGACTTCACCATCATGTCATCCACATACACTTCGATCTCTTTATGGATCATATCATGAAACAGGGTCGTGGCTATCCTTTGATAAGTAGCACCTGCATTCTTCAATCCAAATGGCATGACTGTGTAGCAATAAACACCCCATTCAGTGGTGAATGAAGTTTTTAGCTTATCAATTACTGCCATCATGATCTAATTGTAACCAGAGAAGCCATCCATAAAGGAGTACATAGTCCTGGAAGCCACACTATCAACCAACGTGTCGATATATGGCAAAGGAAAATCATCCTTAGGACAGGCCTTGTTCAGATCCCTGTAACCAATGCACATCCTGACCATTCCATCCTTCTTTGGAACTGGTACAATGTTTGCCAACCACTGGGTGTCATCGACTACCTCCAAGAATTTCACCTTCAGCTGCTTTTCCACCTCTTCTTTGATCAAAAGAGCCCATTCTGGCCTCAACCGCCTCTTCTTCTATTTTATCGGTGTGATGTAAGGATATGTGGGAATCACGTGTTCTGCGATCTCTCTGTCAATCCCTGGCATGTCCTCATAACCCTAAGCAAATACTTTCTATCTTCTTTTAATTATTTCTTTTATTTTCTCTCTCTCATCAAGAGTTAAGTCAGAAGTAAGAAGTATATTCTTTGGATTATCGCATGTGCCTAAATTAAATGATTCAGTTTGCACTGAATTAATGTCAAACATATGCATGAAATGATCATCACACACAGTATAACCATTAGGCAAATCATCACACAAATAAGCAAACTCAAAGTTTATTGCATTAACCTTGGAACATAAAAGGTCATCATCAGAGTTAAATAAGTTAGAAAAAGAAACTTCAAGGTCATCATAGAAAATATCTATGATTGACTTAAAAACAAAAAGATTCAAAGCTGCATTCCTTCTCCTGGTCATCAGCTTCCTTTATCTCATTTGTAGAGATGTCCTCTTCAGATTTCAAAGATTGCACCAACTCTTCCACTACCGGCTCTTCCACAACTAGTTCTTTGATCCCACTCATTTCTGCTGTAAAGATCTCAAATCCCGGGACCAATTTTTCTGATATCATCACTGGCTCAGGTTTACCGTTGTAGGGATAGTTAGTGCCTTCTACCGAATGTCTCCCACAGCGTCTGCTTTTTAGCCTTACCCTTTGATTTCTTCGATTTCTGATAACCCAATCCATGCTTAAGAAAAGGGACTTTCAGCTCCATAAACTCCGATGGACCCTACTGATTCTTTCCCAAACCCATTCCAGGTAGAAAGTTCATCTTCTTCATTATGCTCGCTACCTTCGGGTTCAACTCATCTTCATAAATCATACAGACTTCAAACCCTAGGTTGATTGGGATTTCATTGGGTGCAAGTTTCAATGCAGCAACGACAGCTTTAGTCTCTGCCGAGATGGTTACCAATTGACCTTCATGTGGAAATTTAATCTTTTGATGTAAAGTCGAAGGCACTCCTCTAAGAGGATGGAACCATGGTCTCCCTAGTAAGACAGCAAAAGTAACCGGGATATCGATTACATGGAGGTTAGCCCAAGATTCGATGGGTCCAGTTTTGATTAAAGCTCTGAAGGTTCCCTCCACAGGCCTCTTGGTGTCATCGTAGGCTTTGATAACCACCTCTGAAGGTTTCAAATCAGCAACCGATAATCCCAGCTTCCGTAGGATCTTCAAAGGACAAACATTAATAGCAGATCCATTGTCTACCATTACACAACAGGTGAGCTTTCCCTTCACTTCAGCCTTTATGAATAAGGCTTTATGGTGATCCCTCCCTTCCAGGGGCAAATCCTCATCAGTAAACATCATAGCACCTTGAGGACTCTCAGTTAAAGAACACACCATTTGTTCGGGGCTATGGTTGATTGGAACTTTCTTATTATCTAAAGCCATTACTAGTGCTTCCCGATGGGCTTTGGAGTTCATCAGCAACTCCCAAACACTAGCGAGAGTTTTTTCATCTCTCTTGGCTTTCCCAGCTTCTTTAACCTTTTCTGTCTCTTCTAACTCTTCTTCTGACTCTTCTCTGAATTCGTGTTTTCCTCCTGTGACTCAACAGATTCTATTTCTCCCACTTTTTTTTTACCCTTCCCAGCTGGAGGGATTTCTTTTCATTTACTGGCTTTCTATACGTCAATCAGTCCATCTCCCTCCTCATCTGAACTCCAGATATCCAGAATACTGATTTTAAGATCCTCGGCCTGTTAATTGAGACTCAGGGTTTCATTTTTTGGTTTTGAGGGTGTAGGTGTAGTATTAACAAAGGAGTCAAAAACTTCTTCCTCTGTCAATCTTGTGTTTATCATTATGAGGCGTGGATTTGGAGGAGGCATTCTCAGATAATTTGGTAGGGGGTTGTTTCTGGTGTTTGGTTTGTGGGTTTCTGGATCTGTGATTTTTCCTGAATCAATCAGGTCTTGGATCTCATGTTCCAGATGACCACAGTTGTCAGTGTCGTGGCCAATGGTCTGGTGGTACTTGCAGTAATATTTTGGATCAGCGTTTGGAAATAGAGGTCTTTGGGGCAAAGGTCGTAGTAGATTATTTTCAATTAGCTTCTCGAGAACCTTGGAAAGAGGTTTCCCTAGGTTAGAGAATCTGTGAGGTTCTTTAACATCATTAATATGGACATTGTGACTCGGACCGACACTACTGCTAGATCCACTCCTTTTTTTACCCACGGATCTTCCACTGAAAGATTTCCTTTCTTGTGCCAAGTCAGACTCTTTCTGTAACCCGAATCGATAAAACTCCTCAAAATTCATGATCCCCAAATCTTTGAGTTTTTTGGATAGCGGAAGCATACATCCCTCGATTGCTATAACCAGTTGATTATTTTCGGAAGGTCGATGCTTCATCTGCGCCAACTTTGCTCTCCATCTGATTAAGAAGTCAGCAAAAGGTTCGTTAAACTTCTGTCTAATATTTTGCAAATCCCTCAGAGATGCCTACATCTGAATGTTGAGGCTATACTGTTTGACAAATACAGCACACAACTCCTCCCAATCAGCTTGGCCACAAGATTCTAAGGAGTAATACCATCTGATTGGTGCTCCCTTAAGAGACAGAGAAAACTGCTTGACAATCGAGACCTGTTCAAGCTAGTTGTTCTCATATGTGTCGCATACTGCTTGAGGTGTAGATGGGGATCTTCTGTACCAGTAAACTTCTTCATATCAGGGAATCTGAACTTTCATGGTAGAGGGTCGTCGTCTTCGCCCAAACTTAGATCAAAATAGTTGATTGGAGAGTCAATACCCTTTTCTCTCATCTGCAGTTGCATTTGAGCTATAGATTTGGCAAGGTCTTTGGCCCATTCTGGTTTTTCTATACTTTCCGGAATATCCACCTTTTGACGAATCACTGGTTCAGCTAACACAGTTTCCTGATCATCATCTAATTGCTGCCTCCCAAAATCTTCAGCATTAAGATCAAAAGGTTGTGGTGGAGGTGTAGGAATGGATGCGGGTGCAGGTGGTTCTTGCCTGGCTGAACTCATATCTGCCATCATCTCTTTCATGATGGTTCTAGTCTGCTCTACCATTTCTGTCTTGAATTTTTCCAGGTCAAAACTAGGTGAAGCTAACGCTGATGCTATTTCTTTTGACATCCTGATTAACCGACCGGTGCTAGAGCGGGTCCACGTGGACGATTGGTCTGAATCTATGTCTGCAAACACTCATGATTAGAAACATGCATGACGTGTATGCATGCTATGCAGGCTCTTAAAAAGAATAAAGAAATGGAACAAGTTCTATTTACATGTAACATATAACAAAAGACAAAGCTCTT
>CATIWK010243146.1:0-28848 GCA_949634005.1 Mallotus japonicus
CAGTCTTAAAGCATCAACATCAAATAAAATCAAATTCAACATAAAAAATTAAATTAAACATATTAACCAAAATATAAAATTGAGTTTTCGGAGTCGTTACCGGTCGAATCTCTCGAAAATAACTACGGATTATTGAAGCTCTTAGTGTGAGCTTCGAAACGAGCCCAAGTTTGACCGGATTGCTCACCGGAAACCAGACTGCACTATTCACTTCAGGGATTGTTTCTGTGTTACTACAGTTGCTGTTGTTGCTGCTCTTGCTATCGTTGCTGTGGCTGCTGCTGTTGCTGTCGACGGTGGTGAGTTGTGGTGGAGGTGGTGGTCGGTTTGTGTGGTGATAGTGTTGTGCGTGAGAAACCAAAAGAATGGTTGAAGAAGAGAGAAAAAAAATAAGAATGGTTGATGAAGAAAGAAGACACTGCTTGCTCACGTTTTTCTTGGTCCTTAAAATATATATATATTTTTTTTCAAAAAGTTGAAAAGCACAAAGAGACAAAAACACTATAATAAAATATTAAAATTATCTCTTTCCATATACTCCCACCACACACCTATATATATATACATACTTTAAACTTAATTTAAATTTAATTAAATTACACAAATAATTCACAATAAAAATAATACTAATATTAATAATATTAGTATAATATTCAACACTAATAATTTAAATTAATTAATTTAATAATAAATCTCAAAATTATTAGATATTTATTAACACTGCAAATCTCAAATAAAATATTAAAATATTATAATTTTTATTTAACAAAAACTCGGGTCATAACAGTTGTTTCTAGTTTTCGAATCTATATGAATGGTCACGGAACTCGGTACTTTATTATAATTTAATTCCAAAACTTTAATTTTTTTTTATTAACTAACAAATTTTAATTTATATTTCACATGGAAGTACGTTAATATTTTCCTCTCATTTGTCCTATTATATCGCAGTTGAATAATAGAAAATGGTCCTTGAACATTTTTTCTGTATCATATTTACATCTTTGTTATTTGTTAATCTTCAAGTGGATTAAAATTTTTGAACCAAACATAATTTGGGTATCAAATTTCTTTTATTGACCATCAACATCAACACATTAAGTGGAAAAGCACCTCTAATGACCACATTTTTGGAAAAAATTTGGAGTATATATCACTCAACAACTCTAATTACGCAAATACTGCAATAGTAAAACAGTTCGACTATTGAAGACTTTTGAGGAGTTGAATCATAGGAAGAGCTGCAGAGTCACTCAAGAAGAACAATCAAACAGTAAACACTAAGGACTTCCCTAGAATTCCAAGTCTTTCTTTTGAACACAAAATAATTCCTCGTTTTTTTCTTTTTTTTTTTTTTTTTTTTTAGCTGGAATAGCAAATCAAGAATTTCCCACTTTCTAAAAATTCCACATCAAATGTTTCGTATTTGGAACGCATAGGCAATGAAAGACCTTATGAGTAACTTCTTCATTTTCATTAAGAAAGGGTTTTCATTTCCACCACTAGTGAGCAAATCAAATAACTTCATTTTGGGCTAAATTTGGATAATGTATCACTCGAGAAGACCAATCAAACGGTAGATACTAAGGACTTATCTACGATTCCATGTCTTTCTTTTATGAGACGACTTTATCCTTCCTCTTCATCCCATTAAAAACTTTTATAGTTCAGATTTCTACATAAAATAAAGTTATTTATTTGTTTTTACTCGTTGATATTTATATGAATGGGCCAATAAGTGGGGCAGATTCTATACAATACATCAGTTAATAGATTCAGCCAGTTGAAATGGTAATATTATGAACTTAGGATCAAAAGTGAATTGTATTTTTCAATATGTCAAACGTAATACATACAGGTACATATATACGATACAGTGTGAAGAGATTGTATTACACTAAATAGCTAAGTCCTAGTGAAGTGATAATTATCAGTTAGGAAAGATTAGGCTTTAACACCCCCCCCCCCCCCCCCCCACAAACCGAAGGGTGTGAGGAGCTCAACAACCGTAGCTTGGATGTGATGGTCTGAAATTGCCGAACACCAAATGGTTCGGTAAAAATGTCAGCGACTTGGTCTTTCATGGAAACATGTCGAACTTGAATTTGACATTTGCTACTTGTTCCTTGACAAAGTGATAGTCAAGCTCGATGTGTTTGGTGTGGGCATGGAAGATAGGGTTGGAAGACATGTAAATTACACCGATATTGTCACACCAAAGTGTGGCTGGTTGAGATGATGGGAGGCCAAACTTTGAAAGTAAATGCTGAATCCAGTTAAGCTCGGTGGTAGTGTTAGCCAAAGCCTTGTACTCGCTCTCGGTGGATGATCTGGCGGTGGTGGGCTGTTTCTTAGCACACCATGAAATGAGGTTGGTGCCATGGTAAACTACAAATCCAATGGTTGAACGCCTGTCATCCGAAAATCCTCCCCAATCGCTTTCAGAGAAACATTGAAGATTAGAGGGGGAGCGGCTGTCAAAGAACAAGGAATAGTGAACAGTGTGCTTGAGGTACCGTAGAAGTCTTTTTAACGCCTGCCAGTGTATGTCAGTTGGGGAGTGAAGAAATTGGCAAAGTTTGTTTACAGAGAATGCGACATCGGGTCTGGTTAAGGTGGCATATTGTAATGCTCCTACGAGTTGGCGGTAAAGGGTAGGATTGGAGTAAGGTGTGCCTTCGGTTTTGCTTAGGGGAGTAGTGGTCGCCATTGGTTTGTGGCAACCTTTTGCATCTTGAAGGCTAGCTTTTTGAAGGAGATCGGAGATGTATTTGGTTTGGTTTATGGTAATGCCTGAAGAGTTGCGGTGAACTTGTAGACCCAGGAAAAAGGTGAGGTTACCGAAATCCTTGATGGGAAATTCAGTTTTAAGGGAAGAAAGAGTTTTAGTGATAAGAGAAGAGGATGAACCTGTGATGGTGTTGTCGTCGACGTATACCAGGAGTAACAGAACATCTGATTATTGCCGTAGAATGAAGAGTGATTGATCTGCTCTTAAATTGACAAAACCGATAGTAGAAAGGAATTGTTGAAGGGAATGGAACCATACTCTAGGTGCTTGACGAAGACCGTATAAAGACTTTCAGAGAAGGCATACATAGTCAAGATGGTCTAGATCCACAAATCCCTGAGGTTGGTCCATGTACACAGGTTCTTGGAGATAGCCATGTAGGAAGGCGTTAGAAACATCAATCTGGTGGAGAGGCCAGTTGTGTATAGAGGCAAGGGAAAGAATGAGTTTGATGGTGGTTGCTTTTAATACGGGGCTAAAGGTATCAGTGAAATCAATACCATTTTGTTGGTGGTAGCCCTTGGCAACAAGGCGGGCTTTGAATCGAGTGATGGTGTTGTCTGGATGTCTTTTGATTCGGTATAACAATTTATTGCCGATGACATTGTGAGTGGATGGGCAGGGAACAAAGGTCCAGGTTTTGGTTAGGATAAGTGCATTAAACTCTTCTTGCATTACTGTTCTCCATTTTTGGTGTTTGTAAGCTTGGGTGAATGTGGATGGTTTTGTGATTTTCGAAGAGGTTTGAGCAAGGAATTTGGTGCGTTTTTGCATGGTGGATGGCCATAAGGTCATAGTGTGAGTTCGAGGTGGTGAGGTGGCCGTGGGAGTAGGAGTAGGATTAGGTTCAGGTAGTTGGGTTGGGTTGTAAGAGGAGATGTCAACCACGAGTTGGTGGTCGTTGTTAGGAGATGTGGATGAAGATGAGGTAGTGCGAACTGTTTCGGGTGATGGGGAAGATGGAGGAATGGATGGTGTTGGTTGAGGATAGGATACGATGGTTGGGGTAGAGGAGATAGAGTTAGATTGAGATAAGAGATGCGTACCTGAGTTTGAGAGCATATCGGATTGAACTTGTAACCATGGTGATGTAGTTGTGGTAGGGCTGGACACTGTTAAGGTGGAGTTGTCGTTTTTGAATGGGAATTCTGATTCAATGAACCGCACGTGTCTGGCTATGTAGATACGGCCAGTGGAGATGTCCAGACATCAGTGACCTGCATGATTTGTGGATGGGCCAAGGTATGCACAGCTTTTAGATCGGTAAGAGAATTTATGTGGGTTATATGGGCGAAGGAGTGGGTAAGCTGCACAGCCGAACACTTTGAGGGACTCATATTTAGGTGTATTTCCTATTAGCTTGAGTGTCGGGTTTTGGCCAAGAAGTGTGGGTGTTGGAAGGTTGTTGATAAGGGTTGTGGCTGTGTCGAATGCATAGGGCCAGTAGCGAAATGGAAGTGAGGAGTGTGCCATTAGTGTAAGTCCTGTGTCCATCATATGTCGGATTTTACGTTCGGCTACCCCATTCTATTCGTGGGTATGTGGGCAAGCAAGTCGATGCTTGATGCCATGTTGTTGTAGGAATGGAGTGAGTTTTTTATATTCTCCACCGAAGTCAGACTGAAATGACTTGATTTTGGCATTAAATTGACGTTCCACATAATGAACAAAGTTTGTGAACACATTGTATACATCACTTCTGTACTTGAGAAAATAAATCCATGAATGGCGTGTAAAATCATCCACAAACACAATGAAATATTTAAATCCTAAATTAGATAAAGTAGGGGAAGGACCCCAAAATATCTAAAAATAACAATTCAAAAGGTCTTTGACTAGAGTGTTCAACAGGAGGTAAATGAAATTGACTTGATTTTCCAAGTAGACAAGAGCTACATTGGTGTTTATTACAATGCTTGGTAAAAGAAAGGTGATGATTGTTGAGAATTTGCCTCATCGTTTTGTCGTGCGGGTGTCCAAAACGATCATGCCAGAGGGAGAGAGGGGACTTAGTGGTGAGAAGTGCTATTTGTGATGGAAATTTGTAGAGGCCTGCATCAAGTGTGCCTTTGAGGAGCGGTTGTCTTGTTTTCTGGTCCTTGACAAGAAAGAAATAAGGCCATAATTCAAAATAGCAGTTATTATCCTTGCCAAATTGATGAACAGAAACAAGGGATTTGGTGATGTGAGGGACATGAAGAGTGTTGTGTAAAGAAAAAGTATGAGGATGAGAATGTATAGAAGCAGTACCGGTGTGCGTTATGGGAAGTGCTTTGCCATCACCAACGAATAAGTGGTCATTGCCTGCATATAGTTGAGGGAGATGAAGGGCGCCCAAATCCAGCAATCCAAGGTTGCATCAGTGTTGTGGAGTAATTTGGTGGTGGAAGGTGATTATGGTAAGCTATATTGGCCTGAGAGTATGTTGACGGAAGAGCATAAGTGGGTGGGTTATGCTGTTGATAGCGACGTCTACATGTGAGGGCAGTGTGGTTAAAGAGGCCACATATTTGGCATCCTGTTGGGTTTCCATGACCACAGCGTTGTCGTTGCCAAGGTCGTGGAGATGGTGGGCGAATAGAGGTAAGGGATGGGTAAGAAGGGCCAAAAAGGTGTGGAGAAGGATATGGTGATGATGGGGTGGGAAGAAGTGGTGGGTTAGATGGGGGAGGAGGTTGATAGGCAACATATGCTAATGGGGGTTCATGATGGCTTTTGAGAAGGATCTCATGTGCCCCAAGTTGGCTGCGGAGTTCGTTGAAAGAAACAAGATCAGGTCGTATGTTTAAAGCGGTGATAATGCTTTAAAATTATAAGCGAATGTTACGAAAAATTAGAGCATTGAATTCTGCTTGAGTTAAGGTGCGGCCAGAAGAAGATAGTTCATCCACAAGGGATTTGGCTTTGAGCAGGTATTAAGTTATGGAAGAATCATGTTGTTTTAGCTCTTGAAGTTCGATATTCAGTTGTAGTTGCCGATTTTGGCAAACAGTACCGAAGGTATTGGCAAGAGTGTGCCAAGCAGTAAAGGATGAAGTGTTGTTGGTAATGTATGGGAAAATTTCCTCAAATAGAGACGAAAGTAGCCAAAAGAGGAGAAGTTGGTCTTTCTTGAACCATTGAGTGTAGGCTGGGTTTGGAATCAGAATTGCCGGATTGTCGGCACTGGGAATTGTTTGAGATGGGGCAAAATGGGTGCCATCGATGAAGGCCGTGAGTTCTTGTGAGTTTAGGAGAGGGAGGAGTTGAGTTTTCCAGGCGACGTAGTTCCTGGAAGTAAGTTTTACAGCAAAGTTTAATTGAGTTGTAGTGGAGGTGGGGGTAGAAGAAGCATTAGCAGGAACTAGTTGAGTGTTGACGTTGGTGGCCATGTTTGGCTCTGATACCATATGAACTCAGGATCAAAAGTGAATTGTATTTTTCAATATGTCAAACGTAATACATACAAGTACATATTTACGGTACAGTAGTGAAGAGATTGTATTACACTAAATAGCTAAGTCTTAGTAAAGTGATAATTATCAGTTAGGAAAGATGAGGCTTTAACAAATATGACCCTATGATCATAATTAGGCATCTTTGATGATTTGCTTTGTTTTCAATGTTCTGCAAGTCCTTTTTTTTAATAACAAGGAATCAAAATACCATCACTCGCTCAATCGCGTAGATGATTAAGCCTTGCTATCTCTGCTGGCAACTACTGGATCGAAGAGTATGGCCATGTAGAAGAGAAGCAGGTTTACAATTAATTTCTTTTTGCAAAAAAAAAATAAATAAATAAAAAAAGACCTGAAATTTCATGTTAGAATTTCAGGTTTCATGTTACAATCATGTAACAATTGAAACAGGAACTCAAATCAGTGACTTCGACAAATACACTAATTTCTTATGAGTTTATTTTCTCTTCAATTTCTTCCCTTTCTTTTTTTTGTTGCATCAATTTTCTTTTATTGACCATCAGCATCGACCCATTGGAAAAACAACTCTAATGGTGACATTTTTGGATCAAAGTATGTATCACTCGACAAGACTAATTCAGCACACACTGTAGTAGTAAAACAATTTTGTTCAAATGTCTCATTGAAGACATTGAAGGAGTTATATAATTACAAGAGCTCCAAAGTATTATTTTCTAATCAGTCTCAGCTGCGGTTTATCATGATTTATATGAAGACTAAAATAAATTTCAAGTATTTTATATAATATATGTTGCAGTCTTTTAGTGAGATGACTTGATCTTTCCTTTTCATCCCATTCCTATTTCCTCACTCCATTCAAGTGAAAAGCGTGTATGTTAAAAGAGTGGGTGTAGAGTGCCGGAGTGGAGAGGTTGCATTGAAAATAACACCAGAAAACTTTTCCACATAAATGTCTTTTTATATGGAAAATATGGGCTCTTGCGAGTGAGATTTCTGTATCATTCTTCTATTATTGAGCATCAACATCAATGAACAAATCAGATAACCTCATTTTTTTTCCACTCAAGAATTAAGACTATTCAAACATATAATACATAGTAGCAAACATTACAACGTCTTATTTGTATGAACACTGAAATATTTGTTTTATGAGACGACTTGTTTGTATTTTATGAGACGACTGCAATTTGTGTTGCATGTCTTTTAGTGCAAGTTTTTTAGGGATGTGTATTCGGTCGGTTTGGTTGCTTTGACAATTTTTCTAACCGAACCATATAAATCGAACAGAACTAGACTAGAATCGAACAAAAGCAAATAAAACCAGAAATTGAACCGAATTGAACTAAAAAATTAAAATTTTTAAAATGAAAACCGAACTAAATGGAATTTTTACAGATTAAATTATTTTAATATTTTTATTAAATTATTATAATATTTAAAAATAAAAAATAAAAAATATATTAAATTTCATTTTATTCAGTTAACTGATTTTTTAAATATAAAACCGAATCGAACCCAACCGAACCAAAATTTCAGGTTGATTCTATTCAATTCAAAAGATAAAAATATTAACTTAAAAAACTTAACCGAACTGGGTCGGTTCAATTTCTGGTTCAGTTTGCTCGGAAAGCTTGCACATGTTAAAAATTGAATACTGATGATACATGGAAAACACCCCACCAATCCCATGATGACATGTGTAAAGTAAGGTCTACCCTCACCCACTTCATTAAATGTGGCCTCATGCTCCTTACAACAGCCCCATCAATCACTCATCTCCACCAATGGGCTCTTGACACATGGCGTCCACTCACACCAGCCTCCTCCCTGCCTGTGAGACGCTGACACATGGCATCTACCTTCCACCAACCCATTTTATAAGCACCATGCCCCAAGAAATATGGGTATGTCTTCTTCTCTCTTCTTCTTGACTCCTTCTTCTCTACAACACAACACCAACGTTCTCATCCATGGAGAACCTCCATTCTTCACTCACATCATGCTTCATTAGAGCAATACACTTATTATCTCCTTGTAGATCACCCTCATAGGGGACCCGACCCTGACTGAGGCATCGGAGAGGCTTGGGGCAAATCCAGCCCTCCTTTACCCAAGTGTTCTTCCTTTTTGTAGAGATCTTAAGCTTTGACCACCTGAAATCGAGCTTGGACCTTCTTCAATGCTGTAGCTGAGACATAAAGGTCATGAACCTCATCAAATGGCGCCGTATGTGGGAAGAAGAATGATCTTTGTGCTTAAGAGGTTATGATGATCTTGGTAGCTTAAAAAGGTTATTCTTTTTCCCTTGAAATTTCTCTCATCATTCGTGCCACTGATTCACAAGTGTACATCATTATGCTTATACTTTCTCCTTCACTCTCCTTGCATTGTCTCCATCGAAAAGTAAAAGAAAAGCTTACATATTGTGATTTGATCTTCTCTTTGTTCTCCATGTTTTCTCCATCTGCAAATCAAAAGATATTTGGGGTGACAATGGAAAAAATATTAAATCTTGGTTTTATGGGGTTGCATAAAAATATGGGGTTGTCATTGTTGTTACTGCATCTATTTTGCTCTTGAAAAAAGCCTTTGATCTCTATAATACTGGAATCAAATAAATCCAGTAGAAGAAAATATGAGCTAAGGGGAAATGAAGAAGTGGAAAGACCCTTTGAGATGGGCTGTCACAGGCAGGACATGTACCGACTGATTTCTAAAAGAGCTTATGAAAGAGGTTGATTATCTGACTGATGCTGAAAAAGAGGCAAGAGAAAAGGAAAGCCTGAATCAGAGATTTTTATGTGGAGACTGATCCTGACTGACATCACTTGAAAGTTCCAGGCAGGAACCCCGGGTGAGAACGCTTGCCAGGCAAGAAGCCCCCTGTCACACTTCATCACACCTCAATGAATTGGGAAAGAAACTTAAAGAATTTCTTGAGTGGAAAAACAAAAAAAGCCAGCATAAGGAAGTCATCTGATCGTATAATGAATCCTCAATTACCCTTCTTTGAGGCAGCTAGGGGGAAGTCTATTCCTATTAAATGTGAACTACTTGCTCTTCCTACTTATGACAGAGCAACAAATCCTAAAGATCATATTTTGAAGTTTCAAGCAGTTATTGAATTCTACACACACTTGGAGGTTTATCTCGAATATCCCAGCCAGAAGGGAAACTCCCCTCTTGGAAACCATTGTCCAAAATGGAGGCAACAGCCTGCGTGACTATGTGGCTCAATTTAATATGGAAGCTCTGAAGATTCCTCACTTAGAAGACTCTTAATCTATTGAGGCTATCATGAAGGATAAGTACATTCGCCAAGATGATGTTTTCGCACCTTTAAGTTCACTTTTAAGTACCAAGAGGAGTTTATAAACTCTCCCTCCTCTGAAAAGGTTGAAGAAAGTATAAGCACCATGTACATAAGCCCAGTCAGGGAGATACCTGTATGACCTACACAGGTACCTCAAAGCAAATGATGTCAAGTGGACTCCCTTACTGAGACAGTCAGTCAGGAGAAATCCTGCCAGGAAGCCTCCACATAGGAATCCTATCTGGTTATTATTTTTTGAAGCTTTATCCCACATATGGAATCCTACATGGAGCTCCAAGCATGAGGGGAAACCTTATCAGCAGGGCAGTATCTCTTTTGCTTTATTATGCAACCGGTGAAGTATAATTATCTTATGGAAGACAAGTGGTAAATACTTGGTCCATTCTGGCTATCTATTGTCTCTTTGGTTCTTTGTAAATGAATGTGTGTAAGTCCTCTTGAACAAAGGAATTCTATCTACTGACGTATGTCTACCTATGTGGCCAAGCGGTTGAGTCTCTTTTTGAAAAGAAGATGTCCTCTTTTGAAGCTTTTCTCTTTATGAATATACCTCGAGGCTCTCCTCTTGGGAAGGGGATGTTCTCTTATAACATCTTACCAAATGGAGCTACTGCATGAGTACCCATAGAAGGAAAGCCAATCAGACATCTCTCTTGGGAAAGGCCATCCACTCATGACTTCCCACAGGGAGGAAAAATCTTCTTGATGGAAATGACAGCCCAGAAGCCACCAACTCTCCCAAAAGAGAGAATGCCAACTACCCAGCTCTACAAGGAAAAATTTACTTCATTTCGAAAGTCATGACTTATTTATGAAGATGCTACTTAATCAGACAGGGAGATTCTTCAAAGGTTGCATGGAATCTTTATTTTCCCAGGTAGGATTAGTTCTCCAATCAGTTATTTCCCAAGCAGGAAATCTGGAATTCTCCCAAGCACCAATGCTACTCAAGAAATTGAGGATTGTCATCTTTCTTATATCAGAAGTTGAGGAATATTGTCAAGATGAGCTCATAAGGGAATTAACCCCTCTGTCGCTCTGGAATCTGCATGTGCATCCTACTAAGTTTTAAAGCAATGGAAGATGATCATATACTCTTATTCTATCTGGATGTGTCTATATGGATCTAAATAATTATGAGAAGTCTCCAAGGTTGATTACAACCTGTCAGATAAGTTTTCTTTTATCAAATATCTTGAATCAATATGTTTTAATTATCATTGCATAGCAATGCATGCTTAAGTCCATTCACATGAAGTATGAGCTCCTTCCTGTATAGGAAATGATCCAACCATGTATCCTTTACACAGAGAGGAGATCACCCCCTGATCAGTCTTATATAGGCCTAACCCCGCCTGACATATAGGCAGGAGTCGGAACTCCTGAGATTTTTTCTATAAAGAGAGAAATTATATTCAGGTCTTTATTAACTTTATTAGCCATAGAGCATATATCTCGACTCCCTAAGGGGATAAGCCTTTATTCATTATAACTTGCATGAATTGTTCAACCCCCTATGGGCTACAAGGATAATTTTCTTGTTTCTATAGTTAATAAATTGTATAACATGACATTCTTATATGTCTCAAGTTATATCTTTCAAGGTCATATTGTGCGCCATCTATCTGCATATGTATAAATCCTTTGCATAACTCCTCTCGATGATAAATATGACTTTTATTTTAAAGATATACATATTCCTCGTGTATTATTATCGACGGAAAGAACCTTCAAAGAACAATACCCCAACAAGGGGCCAAGAGAGGTATTCACACTCTCTCTCTATCAAACCTCCAATGAGGCCTTCAAGAAGACCCTCTTCTCCCAATGGGAGAAGGATTTGACAACCTTAAATACTATCAGAAAAGAAGGTTTCGACGACAAGCAAGCACATAGAGTATGTCAACTAACTAAGGAATTACTCCCCAACTTAAAAACTGAGATAAGATAATGTATCACCATTTTCACCGGATGATTGGCCACAACACAAATAATTGCCACCAGTCGATGATGAAAATTGAAAGATTGATTTAACAGTCTTCTTGAGAAGTTTTTTAAAATAGGGGAATATCCCTCCTGGATGATACTCACATAATAAGGGGGCAGGTGTTACAAGACTTCATAAGGATAAGCAGTCAGTACTCCGCCTGACACTAGAACGAGTGGAGTCATTTATCTGGTAACCGGGGAAAATCCTCTCATTAAGTAAAAGAAGCAGAAGGGAGAATCAGGGGCGTAAGATAAATGTGCCAATGAAAGAAAGGGAAGAATTCCTCACATGTGTGTGATAATTTTTGGCTCGAAAGATACAAAAGCTGTAGAGACTCCTCACACAGGTGCATGCCACGGTGGTAATATTTATGATTAATGGTTATAGGGTGGAGAGATACACTCTTTTAATTAATGCAAGAAGTATCATCAAGTTAGTAGAGCTCAACTTGTTTTTCAGAAGAAATATCTATTACACCTATATAGGTTTTACCTCCGGATTGATCATCTACACCGGATTCTTCATCACTTAGATTCCTAGTCTCTCTACATGGGTTATTCTATATAGCAAACATCAGAATGGCTACTATCTCAAATTTCAGAAGTCATTGAATTATTCGCCAACAGGGCTAGCAGTGGTAAAATGGTTTAGGCAAGTAATTCCCTCTATGATAAAAAGCACGATCGCGAATCGACTTCTCAGAATATAATCTTTGATGAGGATAGAAAGAGTTCAGCCAACATCAGTTTACTTAGTTTGAAACCATTACCATTTTTCAAACTCTTTTTGAGGGAGACAAGGAGGTATGAATACTCCCTAGTCAGACAAGGAAACAGAAATCCTCCCTGATTATCACTAAGTGCTTACGGGTTTTGGAGATAAACAATTCGGGTGACAATTGAGAAATAGACAATAGTACTCTCTGAATCAGAAAACATTGGTCTGAACTTCGAACAAAGACAAGTCATGAAAGAAAGAAATATCAGAAGTGCATTATGGAGACTGAAGAAATAGAATGAGCATATTAGTTTTGTTTCTTCATTGGACAGATCTCCTCACCAAAATACGTCTTTTAAATATTTATTCTCTTAGAAAGATGGCAATAACTATGGTGAATTTCTATTTGGTGACATCCATACAGGAGAATTACTCTTTGGTCAAAGAGAAGCTCTGATTCCAGCTCTAAGGACATTAAGGTTCACTATTCGGGATGGGAAATTATACAAAATGGAAGATACCATATACCTCTACCTACAATGCTTATTTCTTAAAAAAGCAAACCATATGTTAAAAGAAACGCAGAAGCGATATACGTCTCCTACATGTGGGTTATCTTATCAGAGGGGTAGAAGCAAAGACCTTGGTAGGCAGGAGTTTACTACCTAGAGTTGCTAGTCAGGAAGTTACCATTCTCCTCCAGATGAATATTGTATATCGAGTGATGATCTTATTGTCAGACAGGAATTCATCGTCAGAAAGAGATTTATTATCAGATAGAGATTCATTGTCAGACAGAGATTTATTGTCAGAAAGAGATTTATCGTCAGACAGAGATTTATTATCAGACAGAGATTTATTGCCATACAGGGATTTATTGGCAGGCAGGATTTGCTACCCCCAGTAGGCTCTGAAGAAAATTTGTTATCTATTTGCTTTTTATAAATATATGGCACATTACTCCACAAAGAAAGGAATTATCTTTATTGAAGCTTCTCCATCTATATGGCATAATCTTGCCGCCTCTCCTTGAAATAGAGGCATCCTCTTTTAGCATATTCTCTCTTTATATATGATCATGTTCAATTATTCTCTTGAAGATAAAGTATTCTATTGTAGCAAAGCTCTCCTACTTATCTCATTGTAAAATTGCAAACTTTGAAGCTATCATATTATGATTCATAATCTGGAATATTACATTCAAAACTATCTTATGAGGAAGAAATCCTCTAAGAGATTCCTATCAAGGACATTATACAAATCAATTCTCTCATCTCATGAGAAAACACCTCTCGAAGAGAGGTGAACCAAAAAGAATGCATTCAAACATATCAATCGCTCCAAATATGAGCACCTGCGCAGGAATTCTATCACAAAGGATATTAAATCCTACTTCCAAATTAGTCCTCCAGAAGTGAGGCACTATCTATGAATGAGAATCTATGCCATGAGGGTTTAAGAAAAATAAATCCTCCCCAGGCACTAACTAACTTTCTTAAGAAGGCTCTGAGAATGATTTAAATTTGGAAGTCTAAATCTCTCCAGAAGTGAGAGTCCCATGTCCTAGCAGGCTTGTGGTATAAAAATAAAAATAAAGATCCTTCTATCACTAAATCAGACAGACAGATATCCTCCTCATTGAGGTCACACAGATAGGAATCACCCCTATGAGGGATCAGAAAGACATCCTTCTTAGTGAGGTCATACAGATAGAAATCATCCCTATAAGGGATCAGACAGACAACATCCCTATGAGGGATCAGACAGACAACATCCCTATGAGGGATCAGACAGACAACATCCTTATGAGGGATCAAATAGACATCATCCCTATGAGGGATCAGATAGACAACATCCCTATAAGGGATTAGACAGACATCATCCCTATGAGGGATCAGACAGACATCCTCCATATGAGGGATCAGACATACATCCTCCCTAGTGAGGTCACACAGATAGGAATCCTCCTTGTGAGGGATCAGACATACATCCTCCTTATTGAGGTCACACAGATAGGAATCCTCCTTATGAGGGATCAGACAGACACCCTTCCCCGGAGAAGTCATCTATGAATATATAGTGAGAAGAAGAACGACTATGGCGAAATTCGTCATAGCTAAAGTCTTGGTAGAGAAGTTCCTCACATAGACCTGAATAAAGCTCGCCCGAAGAATTGCTTTCCATTATCATCTGTCGACAAGCTGGTTGACACAACTGTTGAGTTCGAGTTCCTCACATAGGCAAGTATCCTATATGTGTACCATCAGATCCGTATGAACTAAGAAGACAAGGGGAAAACGACCTTCATTATAAAAAAAGAAACTTAATTCCACAAGGCGATGCCCTTTAGCTCAAAGAGCACTAATGCTATCTATCGATGGTTTACCGACAAAATCTTTAAAGATCAGCTGGGCAGAAATGTTCAACTTTCATCACTGGGGAAAAGTTCATAGGTTTCATGGGTCTTTACCTTAGATCAAAAAGTGAGCACGGTATCGGCAAGGGAGAAAAATCAGATTCAGAGAATGGTCTATTGTGCTAGCAGAGTGCTGAGAAGGGGCTAAACAAAAGTACTCAAAGATAAGGAAGCTGGTTTATGCCCTCCTGACAGCTGTGAACAAGTTCTAAGCATACCTCCCAGACCATCAGGAAGTGGTTCGACTTGACACTCTATTCAGACAGACCCTTAAAGACACACCATCGAAGGTCAAATGACACTGTGGCTATCCAAATAGGAAGATATAGATTGAGATCTAAATTAAGAAGAGCTACTAAGACCCATGCCTTGGATGATTTCATCACTGAATGCAGTTTCAACGAGATTGGTTCTAAAGAAAGACAGTTAGGAGAGAAACCTTCCTGTGTCTTAGACCCCAACAGTTCCATTCACTTGTCTTATGAGTGGAACCTATGTGCAGATGGATCCTGTAGTGCCGGAAGAGTTGGAGCAGAGATAGTTCTAAAGACCCCCAAGGGTATACATCTTAGTTCATATTAAGATTTTATTTCTCCACTTTTTATAACATCTCTGAATATGAGGTGGTGATAAGGGGACTTTTGCTAGCTGAAGCAGTTGCTGTTTTAAATTTAAGAGTGCATAGTGACTCCTAATTGATAATGAATCAGACCAACGGAGTATTCTATACCAAAGATGAAAAAAGTCTTGGTGAGATTTGAAGAAAGGCAAGTTCCTACCTACATCGTCAGAATACCCAGAGAGAAGGACAGTCAGGCAAACCTCCTTAGTAGAATGGTCATCACACAAATGAGATCTTTACCTCAAGCAGTGAGGGCAGAAATCATAAGCATACACAGCACAATGAAGCCCCATGATGTATCCTCTTATGAATCACAACCTTATTGGATTAACCTGATTGCGAAGTACTTGAAGACAAGAGAACTCCCTCTTGACAGAAATAAAGCTCATAAATTCTCTCTCAGAGCAGCTTGATTCACTGTGATAAAAGGGAAATTATACAAGAGAGAATTCCACATGCCTTAATACTTAAGAAGGCAGATTGATGCTCGGTTCATAGTGACATTAGATGCTTAAGGAGGCAGATTGTGTTATGAAAGAAATTCATGAAGGAGCCTATAATACCCGCACAGGGAGAAACCCCACCTGTCTAACTCGACAGTCAGGCAGGGATAGCTCCGGCCTACCATGACGAAGGTTGCAATTGAATTTGTGAAGAAACATAATGTGTGCAAGCACTAATTTAGTCCATACATCGCCTAATCACTGACTACTTCACCAAATGAGTAGAAACTGAGACACTCACCATCGTGACTCTTCAAAAGGCTAAAACCTCTTACAGAAAAAGTGATATATCGATTTGGTATGCCTAAGGTTTTAATGTTTAAACAAAGGCAAGTGATTTTCAGTTCTACCTTACATCCTCTAATGAACGTTCAAACAGAAGTGCCAAATTGAGTTATGCTCCAGAGTCTATAAAAGAAGCTAGAGGGAGTTAGTGACAAACATGCTAAAGAACTCTAGGTATCTTGCGATCATACAGGATTACACCCAGATCCTCTACTGAAGAAATTGTCAGTTAAAGACTTCTACCTCCCCACGGGAGCAAGAGTTCCTCTATAGGAAATTTTCATTCAAAGATATTAAACCTTCCTAAAGAAGAATAATTTTCTCCATAAAAACTTCTCAGTTGAAGATCTCCACCTCCCTAAAGCAACAAAATCTCTTATATAAGAAAAATTTTCAATAAGAGAGCTATACCTCCCCAACGAGACACTCCCCCGGGAGAATTAATTAAAATTAAAGTCAAAACCTCTCCATAAGTGAGAGTCTCGTGTCACCAAGGATTTACGGTATAGACATCCTACTTGAGAAATCTTACTTAGGAAGCCTTCCTACCTGGAAGACATAGACACTCGGAAGACTTACCCACTACAGCCATATCAGGCATTACATCTCAGAATTAAGGCCTTTCACCATCTTACTAGTCATGCATGAATGCTCTCGGAAGACGCCCTAACTGCTTTACTTCAAAGAGTGCCCACGTGCTCTCTTGTCCTGACTGCCTCTACTCTCTACTCAGGACTTAGGGGGGGACTACTGATGATACATGGAAAACACCCCACCAATCCCATGATGACATGTGTAAAGTGAGGTCTACCCTCACCCACTTCATTAAATGTGACCCCATGCTCCTTACAACAGCCCCATCAATCACTCATCTCCACCAATGGGCTCTTGATACGTGGCATCCACTCACACCAGCCTCCTCCCTACCTGTGCGACGTTGACACATGGCATTTACCTTTCACCATCCCATTTTATAAGCACCATGCCTCAAGAAATATGGGTATGTCTTATTCTCTCTTTTTCTTGACTCCTTCTTCTCTACACACGGCACCAACATTCTCTCATTCATGGAGAACCTCCATTCTTCACTCACCATCATGCTCTATTAGAGCAATACATATCTTCTCCCTACAGATCACCCTCACAGGGGACCCGATCCTGACTGAGGCATTGGAGGGGCCTTGGGCAAACTAAGCCCTCCTTTACCCAAGTGTTCTTCTTTTGGCAGAGATCTCAAGCTTTGACCATCTTTAACGCCTGCAGATGAGACATAAAGGTTACGGACCTCATCACAGTCCTAACAAAATTGCACAATAGAGCACTTTCTAAAGTGCTCAAGGAGTTGAAAAGAGAGCTACAAGGATTTAAGTATTGAATTAATGATTACTACTCTATATCAAATGATAGGCTTAACAACCCATCAAATTATGGTAAGTTTAGTGATTTTTATAACACATTTTCTCCAATATTTCTAACTTGGGCCTATTCTGTACATGTTCTTAATGTTTGTGTTTATGTGTATGTTGTGATTATGAAGGATTTAAGGAGGGGAAAGTTGCATCACTGCATGTTATGGAAGTGGTCCATTCAGAGGAATTCTAAGCTGTGGAGGAAAGGGTACGATAAAAGAGTATGCATTGTGTAAAAATCCAAGTGAACATTTGTTCTTTGATGGTGGTCATCCTTCTGAGAAATACCACAATCAAATTGCAAAATTGATGTGGGGTGGGAGTTCCGATGTCACAACACCTTACAATCTTAAACAACTATTTGAGGCATAAATAAATGCAACTTCCTTTTGTAACCAAGTCATCTTTAATTTCCCATTACTTATGTACTTGGCTAATATGATAAGGTTACATATATCATTGATACACTTAATTAATTATTAGTGCATATATTTTTTAATATTTTCATAACGAAGAGTTGTGAAAATTGATTTTGAGTAAATTGGAATTTCATTAAAATCTAGTGTCCTAATGGATCTAAAAGGAGAGTTACAAGGATTTGAATATTCAATTCTTGATTTCTACACTACAATAAGCGAAAGAATGGACAGCCCTTCAAAATATGGTATGGGTACCAACTTTGCACTAATTGCATTTTGGGTACTAAAGTTTAATTAGTTTCTTTTCAAGTACCTAACTTTGATTTAAGTATCATCCCTCAGTGATCTGGTGGAGAGATGATGATGTGGCAGCCGGTAAGAGAATATTCAGGGAATATTCACTTCGTCACCCATGCCTAATCATCAATTTTTAGGGGTTAATTGCAATGGTAGTCACCCAACTTTACTTTTGTTTCTTTTTGGTCACCTAACATTGATTTTGTTTTAAAAAAGATACTGTTAAAGATTTGTAGTCTTCTGAATTTTTCTTTAAAACTATTTTAATCCCTCAATCTCCTTATCTTTTCAATTTAGTCCAGAAATTATAAAAAAATTGAAAGTTTACTTCTCCTAGGCTATGATACCACTCAGGATGAGTTTGCTCTTACTAGGCAGAATTAAAATAAGTTTCAAATTTTTCCTTATTTCCTATAAACGTATCGAAAATATGGAGGTATTTGCAAAAAAAATAATAATAATAATTTTGAATTAAAATAGTAATTATGGATTATTTAGGTACCAAAAAAAAATTTTAAGTGATTGCTATGAAATTAAATAAAGGTTTGGTATCCAAAAAGATACAAATTAAATGTTTGGTAACCAAATTGAAACAAAGATAAAGTTAGGTATCCTCCCATGAATTGGGTGCTAAAAGTTGATGATTAGGCATTGGTGACATGGCGAATATTCCCTGAATAATCTATTTCCGGTTGCCACGTCATCATCGCTCCACCAAGTCACTGGCGGATGATACTTAAATTAAAGTTGGATACTTGAAAAGAAACCGATTAAACTTTAGTACCCAAAATGCAATTAGTGCAAAGTTGGGTACCCACCCATACATTTAACCCTATTCTTTACCTTTAAACCTTTTATTAAAAGGTGATATACAGTGTTTGAATACGATTTATATTCAGAATTTTTTCATGCATTTGGATTAAATTATTTTTTTCGTATTGATATCTCAGGTAGTAAAAATTGAATCTTACATTTCAGATATTTTTGGGAAAAGTGACCATTAAACCACTCTCTCTAACTAGTAATTTCTTTTTTTTAAATATTAATTTATTTATGTAACAAGATAATTTGATTAACCTGTGATGTGAAGGAGGGGGAAGCGGCATGTGGGTTTGGGCCATACAGAGGAATTTTGAACTATGGAGGGATAGGAGGATTAAAAGAATAGAAGTGTTAATACTACTCAGCCCTACAATCTCAAGACGATTCTTAAAGCTTATTAAGGATGAATATATATTTGATGATTTTCTTGATAAAATATATGAAGAACAAACATGATATATGATAATCATATGAAAAATCAAGTATATGAAGAGAAAACATGATTATAATAAACATGATATATTGTAGACACCCTCGGTTTGGGCTCGCAACGAAAGCCCAGTGATGAGAAAGTTCAAATTTTGAATGTAAGAAGAGTCTGAGATCTTCTTAGAATAGATTCGAAAGCTTAAAAAAACCTAGTCTGAAATCTCATGACCAGGCCCAAGACTAAACCTAGCCCGAAACCTCAAAACCAGGCCCAAAATACATAGCCCAAGAACTCAAATTACCAAGCCCGTGCCTTTGGGTCCAAGGCCCAAACCAAGCCTGGGTGAAGAGGCAATCGCCTCAACGAAGAGGCACCGCCTCTTCACCCCAGGCATCGATGAGGCGATGCCTCACCGTAGAGGTGGCACCTCTTTGCCAGCAGGCCCTGCAGTATTAAATGCTATTTATTGCTGCATTAAATACTAAAATCTACCCCATTTATCTCTTTTCTGTAGCTTTGGACGAAATGAAGACTTTTAAGGCACAAATTAGCTGGAAAAGAGTGGAGCAATGATGGAAAATACTAGGTGGAGAGTGAACCTTATTTTTGGGAAAGTTGAAGAGAGAGAGAAGAAAGGGTTTAAGTAGGGTTTAGGCTGATATTTTGGGGGACCTTTGGCCATTGGAGAGAAGACAAGAGAAAAAAAAAGAGAAACATTCTTGAGAGAAAGAGGAAGAAAACAAGAGGAAAACTAAGGCAAAAAAGAGAAGAGAAGTAGAGTTTCAAGCTTGAAAAGTCCATTTCTTTGAAGAAAAGGGACCTTTTTGCATTCAAACCAACAAATCAAGCTCTGAGGGATTAGTTAGGAGCTACAAACGTTCTTCAATCAGTGAGAATCCTCACTTTTAAGTTTTAAAGTCTCTATTTCTTATAAAAGCATCAATTGTTTGAATCTTGGTTTATCTTTGATATTTGTTGTTTATTTAATGTTATATTGAAGCATGATTACCTGAATTATTGAATATTAGCTCTTAGTATGCTTATATTTGCATAAATGTTTAAGTTGCTTAAGATTTAAGAAAATATGTAGTGTTGCATTATTGTGCCTGTTGAAGAGCCGGCGCCTCTTCACATAGAGGTGATCGCCTCCCAGCCAGAGTCTGACACGATTCTGCTTTGCTTTTGTATCTCTTTGGTTTATTTCTTATATATTATCCGTATATGATGCCTAAATATCCTTAGTGTTGCATGTAATTGTTATCTTTAGAATTATTTGAATGATTAATCCATGTTTATATGATTAATCCATGTCTACTTTCATGCAAATTGGATTCGAATTATTTTGTGAATATAATTGTTTATTTCAAAATGCAACTAATTGTATTTGTTGTAGGTTTTAGTGATTCTTTAATCACTATGTAAATAGTGAATTAATTAGTTCTTGAGAGGTTTTATTTATTGGATTATTGTAATAATTGTACAAATCATTGTAATCCCTAATCCCTTCCCCATTTTTTTTGAGTGAATGGTTGTAATATTTATTCTGGTTATCTGTTTCATTGCCAAGGTAAAAAGCAAGCAAACAGGACTAATGTCCAAACTTGGATTAATTTATAAAAATTGGAAACGTGTGCAATCCACAATAATAAGGAAATAATTTAATAACTAAAGGTAATAAATTATAAAAAACAAACAGAGGCCAACCACAAGGTTAGCTGGGGATTCAAAGCCCATACCCAGTTTCCAAACTCGATCTCTGAAGATAGCTTCTGGGTACCTCCATGGAATCTAGTTGCTGTAAAGTGTGTCCCGGCTTTTATCCGGTTGGCAGCTCCATCTCCAATTTGGGTTCCAAAGCCCATTTTGTATTTCCTAGCAGGCCCTGAGCTTGCACAGTGCCATGGTCGTCAACACTTGGGTGCGCCCTAAACCCCTCTGCCTACAGTGGCGACTCCACTGGGGATAGAGAAACTGATTCCAGTGTTTTGTAAATTATCATCCTTGGTTGTTAAAATATTTCCTTTGCATTATTGCATTCACTACACATGATCACACAATGTGCACATCAGTCCCTAAATAAACCTGGTGGTGGAATATGGCCTATTACCACTCATAGCATGTACTTATCCACGTCGCATAGACCCTTGAGTGGGGAGACATAATGGAGGTATATATTTGTGGGAGCCGTAGATTATTAACCTTGACATAACTCATATAATGGCTTAGCAATTTCTATTAAGATTTACTCCAAATGCATGTGTATTATGCCATATAGCAATCCTTGCAATAAACCCCAAGCCCAAGCCCAAGCCCATTTTACGAATGGACTACATTGAAAATGGGCCTTTCAAGCCCATTATAGCCCATTCGCAAATGGACCATGTTGAAATTAAGCCTTTCATGCCCACCAAGCCTATCCACATGGACTTTGGCTTTATTCAAAAGGATTGCTACTTGTTTGATGTGTTCTGAGAGCTTTCTTGTTTACGTCGGTTTTGTTATCCCCTGTTGATAATCGAAACCCGACCAACAATCCTAGGAAAAGGAACTCACAATTGAATACGTGTGTGGAAGGAATAAGGGTGGAAGTGCTGTTTGAAGAGCTTTGTCTTGTGTTATGTGCTATGTATAAATAGATTATTTATTTATTCTTTCGAGAGCCTGCATATCATGCATACATGCCATGCATGTTTCTGATAAAAAATGATTGGAGATATAGATCTGAATCAGTCATCCGCTTGGACCCGCTCTAACACCAGTCGTTTAGTCAGAATGTCGAAAGATACAACAACGCTTAGTTTTGATTCGGAATAGTTCAAAGCAGAAATGGCTGAACAAACTAGAATAATTATGCGAGAGATGATGGTAGAAATGAACTTAGCCAGATAAGAGCCACCTGCACTTGCACCTATACCTATACCTATACCTGTATTCGCACCATCGCCTTTCGACCTTGATATTGAGAATCTGGGGAGAAGAGAGATTGAAGATGACCAAGAGACTTTGTTGGCAGCTCCCATAGCAAGACCAGATGTGAATACAAGTGCTACAGAGAATACAGAGAAACCATATTGGGCCAAAGACCTTGTCAAGTCTATGGCTCAGATACAGTTGATGATGAAGGAGAAAGGGATAGATGCCCTAATGAACTACTCTGATTTAAGTTTGGGTGAAGATGATGATCCGTTACCTCAAAAATTCAGATTTCTCGATATGAAAAAGTTCACCAGTGTTAAAGATCCTCATTTGCATCTCAAGCAGTATACGATTCACATGAGAACAACCAGCTTGAACAAAGCTCAAATTATCAAACAGTTTCCCTGTCTCTCGAGGGGGCACCAATCAGGTGGTATTATTCCTTGGAACCCCATGTCCAAGCTGATTGGGAGGAATTATGTACTGCATTTATCAAACAGTACAGTCTCAACATTCAGATGAAAGCATCTTTAAGAGATTTGCAGAATATCAAACAGAGGTTCAATGAACCCTTTGCTGACTTCCTGATTAGGTGGAGAGCCAAGCTCGCAGAAATGAAGCACCAGCCTTCTGAAGATGACCAGCTAGTGATAGCAATGGAGGGATGTGTACTCCCACTTTCCAAAAAGTTGAAAGATTTAGGATCCGAAATTTCAAAGAACTATATAGATTTGGTGTGTAGAAAGAATCTGACCTAGCACAAGAAAGGAAACCCTTCAGTGGAAGATCCTTAGGTAGAGAGAGGATTGGATCCAGCAGTGGCAGTGGATCGAGTAGCAATGTACAAATAAATATGGTTAAACAACTTAGAAGATTTTCCAATTTAGGAAGACCTCTCTCCAAGGTTCTAGAAAAGTTGATCGAGAATAATCTATTGTGACCTTTGCCCTAGAGACCTCTATTTCCAAATGCCGACCATACTATTGCAAGAATCACCAAACCATCGGTCATGACACTGATAACTGTACTCAATTAAACCATGAAATCCAAGACCTGATTGATGCAGATAAAATTACTAACCCCGAGTCCAAAAAGCCAAACACCAGAAACAACCCCTTACCTAATTACCAAAGCATGCCACCACCTAACCAATCCATCCTGATGATCAACACAGGCTTGACTGAGGAACAAGTCCTTCATTCCTTTATTAATACTCCACCTACATCATTAAAACCAGAACCAGAATGCTTAAGTTTGGAAGAACCTGGGGATGTCAGTGTGAATGTTTTGGATATCTAGAGCTCCTCTGATGAGGAAGGGGAAGTAATTGATTTATGGAAGTTGGAGGGAGGAAAGAAGGTTCAATCAGTTGGGAAACTTAAAAACAAAGAATCCAAGTCCGACGAGTCTGAAAAAAAGAAAGAGGATTCAAAGGAGAAATTAGAAGAAGAATTGGAAGAGTTAGAGAAAGTTGAAGAAGTTGAGAAAGCCAAAAGAGTATAAAAGACTCTCGCTAGCATTTAGGAGATGCTGATGCACTCCAAAGCCCACAGGGAGGCGCTAGTAATGGCTTTGGACCATAAGATGGTCCCTTTAACCCACACTCCTGAACAGTTGATCGATTCATTAATCAAAAGTCCTCAAAGAACTGTGATGTTCACGAACGATGATTAGCCACTAGAAGGGAGAGATCACATCAAACCCTTGTTCATCAAAGTTGAAGTCAAAAGGAAACTGACTTACTGTGTAATGGTAGATAATGGGTCTGCTATTAATGTTTGCCTTTTGAAGATCTTACCTAAATTAGGGCTCACAGTGGCTAACCTAAAGTCATCAGACGTAGTCGTCAAGGCTTACGATGATACAAAGAGGCCTGTTGAGGGAACTTTCAAGGCTTTAGTCAAGATAGGATCTGTGGAAGTTTGGGTCAACCTTCATATGATTGATATTCCTGTGACCTTTGCTATCCTTCTTGGAAGGATGGTTTCATCCATTGGGAGGTGTGTCGTCTACTGTTCATCAGAAGATTAAATTCCCGTATGAAGGAAAGGTAGTCACTATCTCAACCGAAACTAAGGCCGCCATTGCTGCGTTGAAGATGGCTCCCCAAAAACTCCTATTTAGCCTGAGTTTTGAGGTCTGTATGATCTACAAAGATGAGCTGAGTGCCAAAATCATGAAGATGATGAAAAGTCAGAATTTTGTACCTGGAATGGGATTGGGCAAGGATAAATAAAGTCCACATGAGTTTGTGGAGACCAAACCAATGTTTTTGAAGCATGGGATAGGATATCCCAAGACCGATGAACCAGCGGAAGGGAGCAAGGCTGGAACTAAAACTGAGAAGAAGAAGAAAGGAAAGAACAAGCCCAAGGCTGAGTTGGGGATCAAGCCGTTGTGAGAAACCTTTGTGAAAGAGGGCACCTATGACCCATATCAGGGAGCTCCTGAACCACTGATGATAGCTGACAAGATGGTCCCTGGATTCAAAATCTTTATCAAACAGTTGGGTAGAACTAGTGGAGCTGTTGGAAAGGAGCCGATAGTAGAGGAGCTAGTGCTGTTTCCTGAGCTTGAGGAGGGCATCTCTGCATCGGAGCTGAAAGCCACTGCTGATCAAATGGAAAGCCTTAATTTTGAGTCCTTTATTTTCAACTTCATCGTAGATGTTTTCTATGATGATCTTGACATTTCCTTAACAAACATGTTTAACTCTGATGATGACCTTTTCTTTTCAAAAGTGAATACAATAGAGTCGGAGTTTGCTTACTTGTGTGATGTGTTTCCTAATGGTTATACTGTGTGTAATGATCATTTTATGCATATGTTTGACATTAATTCAGTGCAAACTGGATCATTTAATTTAGGTACATTTGATAATCCTAAGAATATCCTTCTTACTTCTGACTTAACTCCTAATGAGAGAGAGAAAATAAAAGAAGTAATTAAAAGAAGACAGAAAGTATTTACTTGGGGCTATGAGGACATGTTGGGGATCGATAGAGAGATCGCAGAGCATACAATCCCTATATATCCTCACATCACACCGATAAAACAAAAGAAGAGGCGGTTAAGGCCAGAATGGGCTCTTTTGATTAAAAAAGAGGTCGAGAAGCAACTGAAAGTGAAGTTCTTAGAAGTGATTGATGACACCCAATGGTTAGTAAACATCGTGCCAGTTCCAAAGAAGGACGGAAGGGTCAAAATGTGCGTGGATTACAGGGATTTGAACAAAGCCTGTCCGAAGGATGATTTTCCCTTGCCACATATCAACACTGTAGTTGATAGTGCGGCTTCTCTGGATACAACGAGATCATGATGACAGTAATTGATAAGCAAAAAACTTCGTTCACCACTGAATGGGGTATTTATTGCTATACAGTTATGCCATTCGGGTTAAAGAACGCGGGAGCTACCTATCAAAGGATGGCCATAACGCTATTGCACGTGGTTCATAAGGAGATAGAAGTGTACGTGGACGACATGATGGTGAAGTCTACAATAAGGGAAGGACATTTTGAAGCTTTAGACAAGTTTTTGGCTAGAGCTGAAAGGTACAACCTCAGATTGAACCCAAAGAAGTGTGTTTTTAGGGTGACTTTAGGAAAGCTTCTAGGGCACATTGTCAGCCAGAAAGTATAAAGGTGGATCCAGACAAGGTCAAGGCAATTAGGGAAATGCCTGCACCAAAGACCGAGAAAGAAGTTAGAGGGTTCATTGGGCGATTACAGTACATCAGTAGGTTCATAGCCAAGCTGACAACAATCTGTGAACCGATTTTCAAACTCCTGAAGAAGAATCAGCCAATTATTTAGGATGATAAGTGCCAAAAGGGATTTGAGACAATCAAGAGTTATCTGATGAATTCTCCAATCTTGTAGCCGCCAAGGCCAGGCAAACTATTAATCTTATATTTGGTAATCGAAAAAGAAGCGATAGGTGCAATGTTCACTCAGGAAGGTGAAGGGAAGGCTGAGCACGCAGTGTATTATTTGAGTAAGAAGCTCCTATCCTATGAGGCCAACTACAGCTTGGTGGAGAAACCATGTTTGGCAGTAATCTGGGCCACAAAGAAGCTTTGACATTACTTCTAATCTTACAGGATTCAAGCAGTCTCTAAGCATGATCCTCTAAGGTATTTTGAGAAAACACTGTCCCTTACAGGAAAATTAGCTAGGTGGTTGGTTCTGCTTACCGAGTTTGATATTGATTATGTAGCGAAGAAAGTGGTAAAAGGGCGATCTGTCGCTAATTTTCTAGCTCAAAGTCCGGTTGATGATGGACAGGAATGGGAATTGGAGTTTTCGGATGAACACCTAGGGGTAATAGAAGTCCAGACCTGGACAATGTACTTCGATGGAGCTATTAATAGTAAAGGAGTTGGTATCGGCGTAATTCTGATCTCACTAGAAGGAGAAATGATCCCGATGGTGAAAAGATTAGAATTCGAAGCTACCAACATTCAAGCCGAGTATGAAGCTTGCATCTATGGCTTGGAAGCACTTAGAAGTATAAGGGCAGAAGAAATCACGGTATATGGAGATTCTATGCTGGTTGTAAAATAGATCTCCAATGAATGGGAAGTAAGAGAGGATAAGCTGAAACTATATTGGGAGTACTCAACTACCATACTTTTATCCTTCACTCAGTGCAAATTTGTGCATTTGCCGCGAGAAGAGAATCAGATGGCAGATGCTCTAGCTAATTTAGCTTCAGTATGGGAAGGAGAAAAATAGACAAAAGTCAAACCACTCGTCCTAATAAAGTCTCGAAATCCTTGTTATGAGGAAATCAAGATACTGTCCACCAATCCTATAGAAAAACCTTGGTTTTACGATTTGCAGCTATTTCTGGAGACGGGGCAATTTCCGGACGATGCTGATAGGAAAGAAAGAATGTCACTGAGAATGTTATCTTGATAATTTATAAGCCATAATAGGATGCTGTACAAGAGAATGCCGATGGGTGTGCACTTGAGATGTGTTGATAAAGCTAAAGCTCAGGAGATTATGGAAGCAATTCATGAGGGTGTTTGTGGCCCGCACATGAACGGAACTGTGTTGGCTAAGAAAATAACTCATCAAGGTTATTTTTGGCTAACCATGGAAGCAGATTGTGTGAAGTATATGAAGAAGTGCCATAATTGTCAAGTATATGGTGATGTGAGCCATCTGCCTTCTATGGAACTTCAAGGGTTGACTTCTCCTTGGCCATTTGTAGCTTGGGGAATCGATATCATTGGAGCAGTAAGACCAAAGGCGTCTAACGGTCATCATTATATTGTAGTAGCAATCGACTACTTCTCCAAATGGGTTAAAGCAGAGTCATATGTCACTGTGGGGTCGAAACAAATGGCGAGATTCATAGAGAAGAACATAATTTGGAGATATGGATTGCCTCATCATGTTGTCAGTGATAACGGTGTTCAATTGAGGGCTGAGACAACAAATTTATTGAAAGAATATAAAATTGAGCATCATAAGTCTTCTCCGTATCGACCACAAGATAATGGGGCTGTGGAAGCTGCGAATAAGAATGTGAAGAGGATGTTGGCCAAAATGCTGGAGAATTATAAGGATTGGTCATATTACCCGTAGTTTGCATTGTGGGGGTACAGAACAATTGCTAAAACATCGACAGGGGCTACTCTGTATTCTCTGGTGTATGGGTGTGAAGCAGTGTTACTAGTAGAAGTTGAGATCCAGTCGTTGAGAGTCCTTCTGGAGTCTAAAATCCCAGAATACCAGTGGGTAAAGAGCCGGCTAGTGTAGCTGACGTTGTTAGATGAGAAAAGATTGAAAGCCATGTATCACTCTCAGTTGTATCAGAAAAGAATAGCTCGGGCTTACAATAAGAAGATCAAGCCGGGTAAAATCAAAGAGGGTGATTTGGTTGTAAAGCTGACTAGGCCGATTATGACAGATCATCGAGGGAAGTTCAAGCCAAACTGGGAAGATCCGTACTTGGTCAATAAACTATTCTCCAAGGCTGCCGCTATCATATCTGACTTGGAAGGAAATGAATTCAAAGAGCCTATCAACCTCGACAAGCTGAAGAAATATTTTCTGTGAAATCTCGCTAGGGAGGAAACCTCACAAAGAGGCTATCTAGGCAAAAGTTAGAGAAAAAAAAAAGTTATGCTGGATTGAAAATCTTAAAAGAGGCGGTCCAGGAAAAAATTAAGGACATGTAAAAGGAGAGAGACAGAAAAATAGTTAGTTGGAAAACTTGCAAGGGCAAGCCAATTAACAATATGAGATATGTAAAGAAGCAAAATGTATTCTCGCTTTGTGCTTAATTTAAATGGAATGGATTGCCTTTGTTATTGTTGAACATTATATTAAATGCTTATTACATACTGCTTAACTAAAAAGGGAAATTCCATCCAATGGAAAGCAAGTAAAGACTAAATTACATAAGCTAATATTGTCTTCTTTTCTTTTGAACCCCCTGGGCACTCGATGCTTGTAATAACCTT
>CATIWK010243259.1:0-16810 GCA_949634005.1 Mallotus japonicus
TTTTCTTAAATTATTAAAGAAATTTCTTAAATTTTAAAATCAAGTGATATAAATTTCAAAAAAATGACCAAATTTATTTGTTAACATAAATAGTGAATTGATAATTGACCTAAAATTTAATTTTAATAGTTGAATAAAAAAAATTTTATTTATCAATTATTGTGTAGGTTTAAAAATTATTATGTAAATTTAAAAATTTAAACTAATGAATAAAAAATTTTAAATTTTTATTTAACCATTAAAATTAAATTTAAACTAATGAATAAAATTTAAAAATTTTTATTCAAATCTCTTGACTAAATGGTATTGAAAAAATGAGACGGTATGTAAAATATTTTTAAATTTGGTAAAATAACGGAAATTTTATTTTTGTTAAATTTGCTAAAATAATGGAGATTTTGTATTGGAAAATCTTGCTTCTTTCTTAATTTGTTTTGCACAAGATTAGTCCTATACATCCCACTTTTGCTTTTACTGCCCCTATTCATTACACTTGTTGCAAAGTGGTAATATGAAAAGACAAAGGGAGCAAATAGGAAGTAAGTGTGTGTTATGTGGGTTTTTTTTTTTTTTTTTTTTATTCAATAATTTGGAAACCTTCAAGCGTATCTTCTAGTGGACACAAAGGGCCGAATAATGTTCAGTGCAAATGGGCTCAAAGTTAGTGTTCGGTGCAAGCTGATACGTTACTTTATACTTCATCGTCAACCTTTTTTCCTGCGTGACCGTCACCAAAACCCTAAACCCTCTGTATGCACGCACAGTGACACGCACTCATCATTACAATGGCGAAGACCGCCAAAAGAAGCGGAAGTGAAAAGAAATCAAAGAAGAAGAGCAAAAAGTCGGGTCCAGACACAGTTACCATGAAGCTAAAGAAAACTACACCAAAGGACAATCCTTTCGAGACCATCTGGTCTCGCCGCAAATTCGATATCCTCGGCAAGAAAAAAGGCAAAGGCGAAGAACGCCGTATCGGCCTTGCCCGCTCTCTGGCCATCGACAAGGCACGTTTCTCCTTCGCCTCTTTTATCTCTCTCAATTCTAATTAAGAACAAAAAAAAAAAAAGTGCAAAATGTTGATTTAATTTTTGGTGACGGCAGAGAAAGAAGACGTTGCTAAAGGAGTATGAGCAAAGTGGAAAGTCGTCGGTGTTTGTGGATAAGCGAATTGGAGAGAAAAATGATGATTTGGGTGAATTTGATAAGGCCATTATGCGGTCACAGCGTGAACGTCAGGTTTGCTTGCTGGGTATTAGATTCTTGTTGTTATAGAGTAACTGTTTTTATGCTAAATGATAAAAACATTCAGCTAAAACCTTGTATTACATGATTGTGGAGCTACAAATTATTATTATGCTACATGATTGGTACAAAAAAGGGTAAACAAAAAAATATGTGGAAGCAATTGTTTTTCATGGATTTTACCTCGTAGAAGTTATAAGTTTTGTCTTTTTTTTTTTTTTTTTTTTTTTTTTTTTTTTCTGGCTGTCTTTTTGTTGATGATCTTTTGTTTATTGTTCATTTTGTTCACAGATAAAATTAAGCAAGAAGAGCATGTATAACTTGTCGGATGGAGAAGATGAGGATTTTGAAATTCCAAGTCTTGGTGCTCTTTCTCAGAAGGATGATTTTGAGGATGAAATGCTGTCCGATGACAATGATGCTGCAGAAGATGAATCAAGTATGTATGAATGAACCTTTGTGGTATAGACATTTGGGCTTTGTTTACATAATGATGCCATCTTTAAGATCTATTCAGCTTCTTGTTTTGGTGGAATCCAAACATATAATAACAAATTTGAAATTGTGACCAAGCATCGCCTATCAATTCTATTCTGATTTGGAACTCAAAAGTTTTTCTTTGGCTCTTTGCCAATTAGAGATAAAACTCCAAAAATTAGTAATGTTAAAATTGGAGTAACACTTGATATTATTAAAAATGCCCAATATATATCATATTCGTAAATTAGAAACATAGGTGCACTCATATGGCTGTGGAAAATATATTAAATAAGTCAAGTCAAATTGGAATTAATTCCAAATCCATACAAAATCAGTTAGATAAAAAAAAAAACAATTTATTTGATTCAATTATCCAGTTTTGTGTGTTTGCTATTTTGCAAGAATAGTTATTTGCTCACAAGTTATATAGCATATAATTTGGTCCTTCAATTGCTTGGAATTGCATGAACTACAACTACCAATGATTCCTTTTTCTCTTTTTTTTTGTTAAGTGTTTCCACTTATCTTTGTACAAATTGAATTGCGTTTCTTTAATGATTCTGCTGCATTCTAAACATGTATGAGTGTGTCATATATCTGGGGGCTCTTTTTTTTTTTCTCCCTGTGTTACTTTGTTGAGCATAGTTTCACAGACACTACATGTCAGCATTTTTGTCTGGCTCACATTCAATTGTTTTTTGTTTATTGCAAGTTGTTTAGTGGTCTCTTAATATGTTGTTTAGGTTATTAAAACTCTGCAATTGAGATTTCTATTAATAATTGTTATGGTCGAATGACTATAAGGTCTGTTTAAATCATGCTTTTGCTGTTGGCTTCCGTTGATGACTTCAATAATCATCTTTTGTTTCCGTTGCATGGAATTTAGCCATCTTAAAGCAACTTGATGCACATGATGCACCAAATCTAGTGGAACAAGGCATGTTGGAAGAAGAGGCAAAGGTAATACCTATTACCTACCTCCTACCTCGTAACCTCAATTGGATTTGATTCCTCAAATATGGGAGCATTATCTATCAATTTAATTGTTAAATTATGGTTGAAAACTAATAAAATATTTTTTGCAAGGTTGTTGAATATAATCTTTTTAGAGGTCTTTTTAATGAAGTTTTATAAAAATGGAAAATAAATCACTGACCCTGACTTCCTTATTGCAGAGGCACAAAACCAAGAAAGAAGTAATGGAGGAGGTTATATTAAAGAGCAAGTTTTTCAAGGTGCAGAACCCTTTGACTAATTGAAACTCCTTCACAAATAAGATTTTTTTTTTCCCTGATTTTGAAAATGTTCTTTGTACCAGGCTCAAAAAGCAAAAGATAAGGAAGAAAATGAACATTTGATGGAAGAATTGGATAAAAGCTTTACATCTTTAGTGCAGTCTCGAGTGCTGTTATCCTTAACTGAACCAGGAAAGATGAGTGCGTTGAAGGCTCTTGTAAACAAGGACATTCCTGATGAGCATGTTAAGAACAATAATTTATTGGATCCTCAAAAACCAGAAGCTCTTGGGAAGGTATAGTTTGATGGTTTTCTAGTTTGATACTTTGTCAAAGGTCTATATCTGTATTCTAACAATTCTGAATTTGTCTATTTATTTATTCAATTTCATTGTATATCTTAAATTTAGCACATCACGTTCTTTTCTAATTAGAGTACATTAACATGTGAATGCCTTCATTCCTCATTTTGTCTAAGAGGGCTGGGTTTTATACCTTTGTCACTGTTATTAAATATGATCTGAACCTTTGAATTCAACAATTAAGCATTCACACCTGGCTTGCCTGAATCATAGCATGAAAACTGAGTCTGTTTGCTGTTTCTGGCAGGAACAACCTGATTCTTATGATAAACTTGTCAAAGAGATGATATTGGATATGCGTGCTCACCCATCAGACAGGACAAAGACACCTGAGGAGATTGCCCAGGAGGAGAGAGAACGATTGGAGCGATTAGAGGTATGTCTATGCTATTGGAGGTTAAGTGTGTTATTGTTTTGCTGCACAATTAAACAATACTTAGTTTTTTTTTTTTTTTTAAACAATAATTAGTTGTGCACACCAATTTCTGGCATAAATTTTTTTATATATAGGGAACTGAAAACTGTGTCACTTGTATTCATTTTACCTGTAAATCAATCTTATTAACTGTTGTAGTCTGCATTTTGTGAAACCTTTCTGGCTAACTTGGATGGTACTGCAAATTTCAGGAAGAGCGTCAAAAACGGATGCTTGCGACTAATGACTCTAGTGATGAAGAAGATGATAACATTGAGAAGCAATCGTCCCAGAGGATAAGGTCAGTATCTGGGGATGATCTAGGTGATTCCTTTACACTTCAAGAAGAGCCTAAGGCTAAAAAGGGCTGGGTTGATGAGGTTCTTGAAAGAAAAGATATGGATGACTATGAGAACGATGAAGATCATTCTTCTGAAGATTCAGAATGTGCTGAAGATGATGACGGTAGTGAAGGATGTGATGGTGGTGACAGTATTGAAGATAATGATGAACATGATAAGACTTTATCTTTGAAGGATTGGGAACAGAGTGATGATGATACTCTTGGAACAGATTTGGAAGATGAGGACGAAGAGTACAAAAATCTTGGTGATGACAATGAAGAAATAGAGCCAAGAGACCACAAAGAATTCAAGAAAAATAATGATGTTGAGACTAAGGAAGGAGATGTAGTATCTTTGAATCTGAAGAAAAAAAAGCAACATTCAACTGAGCCAGGCATTCCTTTTTTAATTGAAGCTCCAAAGAGCTTTGAAGAATTGTGTGCACTGTTGGATAATTACTCTAATGACAAAGTTATTACAATAATTGATCGAATTCGGGTTAGCAATGCAATAAAGCTTGCAGCAGAAAATCGGAAAAAAATGCAAGTATGGAAGTTTTCCCTACCCCTTTTTGTTTGTAAAAGTCTCCGTGTGTGCTCTTTCTTTTATTATTATTATTATTATTATATGGTCTGATTCTAATTTTGATTTAGACATAAATATATATAGTAAGTACAAGATGTGCTATTTCACAAATGGTTAGCAAATATGTTTATCAACTTTTTATTCAATGCTAACCACTTGTTTTTTGTCTGATCGCGTGTTCTCAGGAGCTGAATAAGCTATTAAAACATTGTTTTAAGTGCATCTTTATTACTCTGCATGCTACTGTTATGTTGAATTATTCATGATATATCATTTTTCATATTAATTGAATAACATTACTCTTCCCAGGTATTTTACGGTGTATTGTTGCAGTATTTTGCTGTTTTAGCAAATAAAAAGCCCTTAAATTTTGAGTTGTTGAATATGTTGGGTAATCGACTAATAGAGATGAGCATGGAAATTCCATACTTTTCTGCAATATGTGCTCGTCAGCGGATTGCCCGAACTCGAGCACAATTTTGTGAATCTATTAAGAGCTCAGGTTTGCTATAGTATGAGAGGCATTAATTTTTTCATTTCATTATTTCTGAAATTTATTTGCTTTTCTGTATATCTCTAACAATAATATTTTTCCTTACAGAGAATAGTTGTTGGCCTTCCATGAAAACGTTGTGTCTGTTGAGGCTGTGGTCCATGATCTTTCCATGCTCTGACTTTCGTCACGCTGTCATGACACCTGCAATATTATTGATGTGTGAATATCTGATCCGTTGCCGCATCTTCTCGGGTCGTGATATTGCACTTGGATCCTTTTTATGTTCCCTTCTTCTCTCTGTATGTACACTCTGATCCTCATAATTTCCCAGAATTTGATAAAATGTCCAATCCAAACTGCTTAATTGTGTCACAGTGGCATCTTGATTTCATCTCAATAATATTTTCAGCTTGGTCACCTTTTATTGTGCTTCAGATTTTCATCTTGATGTTGGTCTGGAGAATTGAGATTGTGCCACTCTGAGGCACATTTTTTATTTTAATCATGACTTGTTCATGTTCTCCATTTATCCCAATGTTCTTTCTCAATTAACAAGAACCTGTCACTTTCATGTATATCACAATCACTCAATTCTGCATCTATTATAATGTAAAGCAGCTATGTTGACTCTGGCATCTTTAAAATTAAATGTAGTAACCCTTGCCTGCCATTTTTCCATCATTGTTGCAGTTCGAAGTGATTCGTGTGTTTTTATTTGTGTTGCATTGCAGGTCACTAAACAATCTAAGAAGTTCAGTCCTGAAGCTATTATATTTCTCCAAACTCTGCTAATGACTGCTATTGAAAGAAATTCAGCGCTTTACCGGGACTCCCAGGTATGTGATACTGTTATGTTGGTGTTTTGTGCTGTGGCCTTTCTTTGTAGTGTTTTTATGTTTTCATCTGACAAATTACTAGCTTCCACTTCCAACCTAACAGAGATGAACCAGATAATATAAATATAAATGCTCGTTTCAGCCTGGAAATGGAAATGTGATGAAATTTCTGGATTAGGATTCCATTTTCTTGTTATACAAGCAATCCATATTCTGCCATAAGGTTTTGAAGGGCTTAATGATGAAAAAAAGGCCTTGAACTTTCCACTCGTTTTCAATTCTATTCATTTCCTTTAATATATCAATTTTTGGCTAAACTATTACGTTGGTAATCATTTTACCCAATTTTTTAATGAGAAATAAATCACGTATAAACTCTACAACTAAATGGATTGGGAAGATAAAATATATGTAGGATTTATTTGTAATGGTAGTGAACTTAAAATATTTATTTTCCTTTAAGTTTTTTTTTTTTCTATATTTGTTTCATTTAAAATGTAACTGTATCAACTATCAATTTCTTTTCTAGTAATGGACAAATAAAAATAATTCTTTATAAAGGTAAAATTTTGAAGAAAACATTAATTTTTGGTAACATGAAATTATGTGTTCTTTTAGTAAACTCAGGTAGTTTTGTAGGTGTTACCTGTATTTCAATTTTAGTTATTACACTGGATAAAATTGTTACCAATGTTATGGTTTAGGCTAAAATTTACTGAATTAAAAGAACAAATTGGAAAAAGTTCTCAGGATTTTTTTATTATCAAGCCTATTTAAAATAATTGGAATTTCTATGAAAATGGCATTTGCTTTTAGGTATAAGTTTTAAAATATCCATTATATTATATTTAATTATCTCAAAAATGAGTTTGGAATGAGAATGAATGGGAAACATCTATTCCCATTCCCAATTCATTTCCCAACTGAATCAATTGTGCCCATAGTATCTTTCAGTTGTGGAATTGCTTTTCATTTGTATGTTCTTGAGGTTGGTGTACTTGCAGTAGCTTGAAGAAATGACCTTGAATTATTCTTACCTCCAGTTTCGTCATCTTGTGGAGCTAAAAGCACTTGGTCCCTTGCTGTGCATACATGGTTGTGTAAATGAGATAAATCCTCTGAATTTCTTCACGGTAATGGACATGCCAGAAGACTCTTCTTTTTTCGGCTCTGATAATTTCAGGTTAGCAAGGAATTCTAGTTATCTGACATTACTTAATACTATTGCAAAGACTCTGTGTTTCGGTGCTTTTTTTCTGGTGATATTGAGCAACTTTGCTGGGCGGGTATAAAAATCCATTTGAAATCTAAGGTTAAGTGTATGTTTGGCACAAATGAAGTACATAAAATTTTATAGAATTCATTTGCAAATTCAAGTGAGTGTGTTTGATTTAAATGAAAATTTTTTGAAATTCATTTCCAGTTCCAACTTTTTAATTTTGTGAAATTGCTTATTACTAAACCAATTTAGGATTTTCAAATGAATTCTGTAATAAGAATTCATTTGGAAATGAATTCTGTTTGGAATTGAACCTAAGAATTTATACATCAAGCATGAAATGCAAAGGGGTATTTGTTTTGGGATTACAAAAAAATGACGATATTAAGGCTGTGGTTCTGTTTTACAGTTACAGATCTGCATGATAAATGGTAATTGGAATTCAATTTATTGCTGTTTCTATTGAGATGCCATTATGTATATTGATTCATGAAATCTTAGTTTTTTGCTATTTTATGGAAAATTTCATTTCTGTAACAGGGCTAGTGTGCTGAATACTGTGATAGAAACACTACGAGGATATATTGACATTTATGAAGGGCTAAGTTCCTTCCCAGAAATATTCTTGCCAATTTCAACATTGTTACTTGAAGTGGCAAAACAGAAAAAATTTCCAGCAGCATTGCAAGATAAATTTAAAGATGTTGCTCAACTTATTAAGAAGAAAGCTGATGACCATCAAATGCTGCGGCAACCACTTCAAATGCGGAGGCAGAGGCCAGCCCCTATCAAATTACTAAATCCAAAATTTGAGCCAAAGTAAATAACCATTTGTCTCACTTTATTTTGTTTTGTTTTTGTTGTGTTTTGATTCTAGTAATGGGCTGGAATTATTGTTCTGCAGCTTTGTTAAGGGTAGAGACTATGATCCAGATCGTGAACGGGCTGAAAGCAGAAAGTTAAAGAAACTTCTAAGAAGAGAAGCAAAAGGAGCAGCTCGTGAACTGCGCAAGGACAATTATTTCTTAATGGAAGTGAAGGAAAAAGAAAAAGCACAAGAGGAAAAAGAAAGATCAGAGAAGTATGGAAGGGCAAGAGCTTTTCTCCAGGAACAGGAAAGTGCTTTCAAATCTGGCCAACTAGGAAAAGGCAGGAAGAGAAGAACATGAAACTGGATTAATTTGATTTCTATGCTCAAGCTACGATCATGTTTCTTGTTTTTCCTATTTATGAAGGTAACAGTGCCTCCTATTTTCTTTTTTTCTATTTCCCCGCTTTAAAAGAAAAGTAGTGATCTGACATATAGATATATAGTGATTCATTCAGAACAACAGGAGTAGGCCTGCTGCTTTGTTATGTATTTGTCATTTTTTGGTGCAAAGCAGTAGGCTAGAGCCATGTAAAATTTTCCATGTGTAACACTTAATTTGCTTTCACATTAAAATCCATTGTTTGAGATAATATTTGTTGCATTGATCAATCATAGTCTTGATTGAAATAATGCTCATCCTTAAGGCACTTTTGTATCCACAATGGGACTAAATGGCAGTGGGACATTGCTGTTTTCTTGCATTGTGCGTGAATCGCTCAGAAGGCAAAAATGTGGCCGTCTTGCTTCTTGCCTGGAGTTCCTGTTTGGTGGACTCAAGTTTCTTCTGGAGAGGTTAATCAACTTTAGAATCTTGATCTTCTTTGATTCCTTGGAAAAAAAAAAAAACTGTTGGAATTTAAATCAAAGAGCAATGATGCATATATTGTATCCAGATCCAGTATTGGAAGAACCAGTATTGTCATGATCAGAAGGTGACTGGCTTTCAAGCAAAAATAAATCATCAGAAAGTAGTCTTGAAGGGTGTAAATGCTCCAAGATATGCCAAAAAAAAAAAAGGTGCATCTAGGTCCCTTATATTTGGGTTAGGGACCACATGGACCCTTAAAATTTTTTTTTTGATCCAAAAGGCGTCTTAACATTACATAAGTCAGCTCAGAATAAACCTCATTAACCTAACGGCTAATTCCGTTTAAAAAACGTTTAAGCCGATGTTGTAGGCACATCAGTTTGGTTACTTGCAACCCAAAAATCTCCTAATGGTGCACTTTGTAATTTAGAAAAAAAAAAAACTTGAATCATCATCAGGACAAAAAAATCCATACGTTTGTTTGTAACAAGCATGTGACCAGGAATCAATGGTCCCATAATCAAAGACTTGCAACAGAGATAAGGGAATCCTTTTTATTTTTATGGAAATAAAACATGCTTGTTTGATATGAAAACATCATGACTGATGCTGTGGGATTTATGAAATGACATATTCTAACAATGATGATAATTATGTAGGCAAAAACTCATTTGGGTCTTACAAATTCAAACTTTGATCTGATCATAGGCTAATTGAAGAATGCAAGGATTTAAAAAGATACCAGTACTATAGCCAATCAGCACAAGATGTTCACTTCATTTTAAACAATATCGGCTTGTGAATAGGAACAAAAGAAAAATTTTATCACCCGCAAGATGTTCACTTCATTTTAAACAACATCAGCACATGATGATGATCGGTGATGTTAAATTCATGGGAAAGCATATTCCACAAAAATACAATAAGATGTCCATAGACACACCGGACTATAATGAAAAGTAAAGCAAAGTTTCATTCCATCGACCACCTACAATGGCCTTGCTCATCATCTCAGCCAGAAGAGATAAGCCAGAATGGAACTGAGCCTCCACCACTAAGTCAACCCATGGTGACTGGTTTTTTATTTCTATTTTTTCCTTTGTTCAAAAGTGTTTTTAACATCTCATTTTTTCACGGCCTCTAAACTCTTCTTCACAACTTTCTAGTAACTCTAAAAGATGGCGCCTTTTGTATTTTAATTTCCATGTTGTTGTTCATATGACCATGTTTGGTCTATCTAACAGCACAGATATGGTCAGCTTGTAGAATATGCGGAGGACTAATTTGAAATGAACTTTGATTATATCAAAGAAACTTTAATACTAAAGTATTTGTACATATTAATATTCTCACTAGGATACCAATACATGTCGCAACTCGCAACATGCACAGTATGTCATGAGTTGCGACAAATTACCTCCTAGGTTCCTAAACAATTACTAGCTAAGTTCCTATAAATTTTTTTTTCACTTCCATTTTTGCCCCCCGATACATGGGGGGCTATCTATCTGAGTGGGGGTCATTTTACCAGCGATATTCCTCGCGACATGCAACATTTTCCTTCTCACAAACACTCAAGACACTTTCTCACTTAGCTCACCCACAACACACTCTTTTGCACATACACTAACTCTCACATGACACACACATTTGCAAATGAGGATGGAGGTATTTATAGGTGAGGGTTGGGTACTATTCCCACCTTCTTACTTACACCTCCATAAGGGAACCTTCTAGAAACCTCAAGTCTAGATTCTTCCCTTATCTTCTTGAATTCTCAACATACTACTACAACATGCTAGAGTACTCCACACAACTCTAGCTTATTCCAGAGCTATTTATTATTATTTGTTAACTAAATTAATAATCTTCTAGAAGGATGTACAGAAGGGTGTAGAGTTGGTGATGTATTCTTCACACAACTTTCTTTTACTCTTAGCACAGATATGGTCTATCTACATATACTTCATGTTATGTGTAGCACTAGCATCAGTGAGAAAAATGATTCTTGTTGGTTGGTGAATATCCAGACCATCACGTAAGCGAAAAGGCACTCCTTCAGCACTAGTGGCTACTGGTCTTGCAAGACTTCCATTAGTTCCGGCTACCAGAAGTCCAAAATCAGGGTCGGTGATGAAGAGCTGCCCTGTTGAATAAAAGAACCCTATGCCCAGTGGTCTGCCACATACATTTCCCAAATTTGGTCTATATTGCCATCGCAAAATGCCTTGGACCTGTTAATTAAAACTCAAATTTCAGACACTTTACAATTTATACACAAATGTGTGTTGGGTATACATATATATATATATATATATATAGACACACACAAGAGTAAACAACCACACTAGCTTTTGCAAATGAAAATCTTTTTTTAGACTCGTGATATATTGCTATAAACTATTAAACATATTATTATTATTATTATTATTATTATTAAATAAAAGTTTTAAAAATAATAAAATTGTTATTTATTAATTATTTATATAACAATTTGATATTAACTTAATATAGTAATAATTTGTTACAATTTTGATAAATTTTTTATTTAAATAATTATATGATATTCTTTCAACATTTTTTATAATTAATTTTTCTCATCTCTAGAACTAATTTCATATAAAAAAGAATATTTTAGAGTTACTTTGATTTGTAATTACTTTTATTTTACTTTGTTTTAATCACCATTATGTGAGACTATATTTTATCATCCAATTGTGGTTATTATACTTTTTAAAAATCAAAGTAATTAATCATAAGATAATAAAAAATCATTAGTTATTTTTTGATAAAAAATTAAAAATGCATTAAACTTATAATTTATTACAATTTTAGTAAATTTTTTATTTGAGTTATGACACTTTATTTCTTCAATATTTTCAATATTAATACTTTTATTTACTCAAATATTAATTTAATGTCATTTTTTAAGTTCAATTAATGATAAATATTAATTAATTTAATTTTAACTTTGTGTTAAATTTTATAAAAAGATCTAAAAACGATAATTATACTACTTTTCTTGCAGAAAATATATTTTCAAACAAATTATATGCTCTATTTTTAAAAACATAATTACAGATATAAGAAAATAAAAATTTTAATTAATTATAATTATTTGCTTAAGAAACTTTAATTTAATAATTAAGCATTTAAAAATAATAAGAGTAATATTTTATTCATATGTCAATGTAATTTTTCAATCCTAAAAGTGTTATAATTTTAGTAAATTTTCTATTTAAACAATTATATAACACTCTTTCAATATTCTATCTAAATAATAATCTAATTTTACAAATTTGATAGAGTTATAATTTAGTAATTTATTATATTCTTTATGAATTTTCTATATAGACACAAAAATCTTTCAACATTTATGAATTTTCAAAAATAACCTAAAAAGAGAAAAAAAAATTACAACACTACCTTTGACCAAAATACTTTTTTAAAAATATGGCCTTTTCATTCTTTGTTCTTCTTCTTTTTTTTTTTGTTATTTTTTTTTTTGTTTCTTTGTTTGTTTTCAGTTTTTTGAGCTTATTTTTTTCGTGGTTTTCATTTATTTTTTTGTGATTATTTTTCTGGTTGATTTTGGTTTTTTTTTCTTGGTTTATTTTCAGTTTTTTAAGCTTTTTTTGTGGTAATTTTCTAGTTGTTTCGAAAAAAAATGTTGTACAAAAGAAAATATTAAGGAAAAAAAAGTAAATAAAAATAAAAAGTGAAGAAAAATAGAAAAAAGAACCACAAACAACCAGAAAAATAACCTAAAAACAACCAAAAAACAATAAAAAATAAAAATAAAAACAACTAGAAAAAAAACCACTAAAACAACTAGAAAAACATCTGCTAAAAAACAACCAGAAAACAACTACTAAAACAACCAAAACAGTGGTTGTTTTGGGTTATTTTTTTCGATTTTTTGTTTTTTTTTTGTTCATTTTTAGTTTTTTCAGCTTGTTTGTGGTAATTTTTTAGTTATTTTTCTGGTTGTTTTAATCAGCAAAAAAAAAAAAACCACTAAAACAACCATAAAATAAAAAAAAACGTTGTTTAAATAAAAAAAAGAAAAAAACACAAACAAAACAAAAAATAATAAATAAACAAATAAAATAAAATAAAAATAAGAAAAGAAAAATAAATTGAAAATAAAAATAAAAAAGATAATGAATAATAATATCAAAATAAAATAGTTATAAAATAAAATAAAAATAAAATAAATAAAGAAAGAAAAAATAATTACAGAATAATAATAGCAGCAATAGTAATAATGATGACGATGTTGAACAACAAAAACAAGAAGAATAAGAAAAATACATAAAAATGAAAAGAAAAAGGAAAAGGCAAAAAAAAAGTAAAAGTGAAAAGATGCTTGCACAAGCGTGAAAGAAAAAAAATCGTACAGTACAAGTGAAAAAGTGGTCCAATCTTAGTACTTTCTGATTTTCCCATTTGTTTTCTCCAAAATCTGTATTTCTTGGTTTTGAAAAAAAGCTCTTTTTTGTAGAAGTACAAAAGAGATGGATTAAACATTTTTTAAAGGAAAACCATTAATTATATCCTCCGCCAATTATCAATTGAGTTCTATTTAAAAATTATTTCAATTTATTTTTTTAATTTTATAAATTATGTCAATTCTATCTAATTTTATTTGAAGAATCTAATTATATTTTTAAAAATTACTTTAAGATCCTTATAAAATAAATTTGAAACTTATAAAAAAATTTTATCCTGTTTTTCTTATAAGAAAAAATAAAGTGTGAGAAAATGTTTTTAAATTTTAATTTTGCCACCCTTGACATAAATTTAAAAATAAATTTTTAAATATTTTCATAACTTTTTAATTTTTCACTAAAAATTCTTAAATTTTAATTATTTTAAAAGTTACTTCTCAACTTTCTATCACATTATTTAGAAAATTTTCTAATAGAGGTCAAACCAAAAAAAAAAGAAAGTATTAGATAAAAAAGAGAAAATTTTGAGATACTAAAAATATTAGTAAAAAAATATAAAAAAATATATTTTTTTTATAAATATATGAAAAAATTAAAAAATTTATTATTATTATTATAGTGATAGTTAAAATTTTATACTTTATTTATTTTTATTCATATTAGTCTATATAATAAATAGATTCACAAGCTATCACTTTTTTCTTATTATTTTTAATTGATAATTGATACATAAAAAGTTAAAATTTAAAAATTTATTTTGAAATTTATTTCAAAAATGGAAAAGTTAAAACATGAAAATATTTTTTTAATTTTATTTTTCTTAAAAAAGAAGAAAAAAATGAATAATTGTCAAATTTATTTTATAGAGATCTAAAAGTAATTTTTAAAAATCCAATTAGATCCTTCAAATAAAATTAGATAAAACTGACCCAATATGTAAAGTTGAAGGAGCAAATTGAAATGACTTTTAAAGTATAATTTAATTAATAAATAGCCTAAAGTTGAGGATAGAACAAATCATTTTTTCTTTTTCTAAACAGTGGAATTAACAGTTAGTTAATGAAGTTAATTTTTGGGCTGATTTATGTAATGTTAGGAGGCCTTTTGGATTAAAAAAAATTTTGAGGGACATCTGACCCAAACACAAAGGGCCAAGATGCACCTTTTCCCAAACTCTTATGATGAGGATCAACTTATAATTAATCGTTCTTCATTTTATAATGCATCCTGGACTTTTCTAATACTTTGAAGGTGTACTAATTTCTTTTTTAAATATGAAATGAAATTTATTTTTTTGTCTAGATTAATCGATTCTTTATGTTTTTGTGTTAATGGATTAATGGATTCTTTATTTGTTTTAGTAAACATGTCACAGTTAATTTCTCCTTTTCTTTTAATTTATTTTGAATGTAGCAATTGATAAGACCATAGAAACTTTATGCTATAAAAATATAAACTCCCAATCCAAATATTGAAGTTATCGTATAAGTATATGGCCTATTGGTAACAAAAATTACAACTTTTTCAACCTTTTGCATATTTATATCAAACTTTAAAATTTGGCAAAATTAGCCCAATTTCATATATTATTTGTAATTTTAGCATAATTTAACATATTATTTGCAATTTTAGCACAATTGTGATTTGATAATGAATTAATAAATAAAATACATATATGACATTTGAGGTGAATTAAATAAGATCTATTGTTATAGTCTCACATTCATGTGAAGACGTAAAATAGGTAAAAAAAAAAGATGAATATAATCTTTACAAGTTAAATAAAATTTTCATTCCCATTTTTATATTTTCTTAAATTATTGAGATTTAAGTCTAACTAACTATTATAATTAGTATTTATATGATGTGGATGTGAAATTCATAAAATAGAGATTAACTACTTCACCTTAGATGTCATATATTAATCAAATTGTAATTACACTAAAATTGCAAATAATTTGTCGAATTGGGTTAGGTTTGCCAAGTTTTAAAGTTTGGTATAAATTTGCAGAAGTCGAAAATGTTGTGGTTTTTGGCACCAGTATGCCTAAATATAAACATAAACATGAGAATTCTAAATCACCCTACCTTTTCTTATTATAAACTTTTTTTTTTATTGCATATCTTCTTAGAGTCCTTTTTGTAGTTATGAAAAAATATTTCATTTTGGTACCAAATAAAATTTTTGGTAATGAAAGATTCTACTTATGTTACAAAAGAACCTTGAGAAATCAAAGTATTGTTTGGAAGAATCATTTATCATTGATTTGATTTTTATTTTTTCAATTTGACCATTGCTATTACTGCTTTCTTGCTCAAATTGAATTTTTTCTAATTCAAACTCAAGGAGTATGTAGTTTGTTTTTAAATTTTGAGAATGATTTTCTTTTAATATAGTCAACCACAGTGTAGTAATCTACTATCATTTCATACTTATTTAATTTTTCGACATACTCATATATGAAAACGTGCGATAAACTTAAATAACATTATATACTGTTGATATAATGATCATTTTATTTATTTAGTTGTGATTGAAAATAAAATCCTGAAAACATGTGAAATATATCTCTTTTTTATAAAATTTGATATAGGTCAACTATGATCTTTTTCAATAAACTTTCACTTATATCATCAAATTCAGATACAAGGTCGCCTTGAGGGACTCCTTTTTAACATATTGTTTAGCAATTGAAGCTACGTTTTTTTTTTTGAAATTTTTAAAGATAATTGCGTTAATTTAGGTCATCATATATTATTTTATGGTCCACCGTATGTTGATTATATATAATCATATTTTTTATGGTATCACTATAAGAATTTTGGGCTTTAGCGACCAATTTTTGTGACCGGCTCTTAAGAAGGACGCAATAAAGCTACTTTTAGCTACCTTTTTTCCAAACGGTTGTGTAAATGTGAAGAAATAGTAAATTTTTTTTTTTTTGAACAACAATTCATTAATAAGAAATAGTAAACTTTTGCGACCATGAGAAAATCCTTTCGTTATAAATGATCCAGTCCGGTCGCAAATAAACAAGGCAACTTAAAAATTTCCAAATACAGGGCGGGTCTTCTAAAAATCTAGGGTTTAATTCCATTTTTTTTTTAAAGGGAAATTCTCCTCTCCTCTCTCTTTTCTTAGCCCTCGCTTAAAACCATCTCAATCACTCTTATCTGAAAATTGAAATTTTTGGAAACCCATAAGAAAAACCCTAACTTCCCCCCCTTCGCTTCTACCTTCTCCGCTAGTACTATCAAAATCGGACTCAGAGTCAACCCGCTCTTTACGGTATGATTCTTCTCTGTTAGGACCTACAACAAAGCCCTGACAATCGTGATTGTCTCAGGAGGTAAATCCACTCCTTGAACTAAAATATGTTGCTCCAAAGCTTTAATTTGTAGCTTCAACAATTGAATTTCATTAAGCAGAGGCTCCCACTCACATAACCACCGTTGTTCTTAC
>CATIWK010243301.1:0-14156 GCA_949634005.1 Mallotus japonicus
ATATATATATATATATATATATATATATATATATATATATATATATATATATATATATGTCTAGTCGAGAAGGCTCCTAAAGCCGTGTATGGCAGGTCACAGTTAAGTTGATCCTAACAATATATTTACTTGGTATAAGTCCATCTTGGGGATCTACAGGAAAACCATCTTGCTGTGTTAAATTTTTCATTTGACTTTTGGCTGTCTATATTAACCCTATATATATATATATATATATATATATATATGCAAGTCCATCTTGGAGACCACTCCATGCTTCTTCAGGTGTCTTATCTTTTATAGTAAAAGTAGGGCATCGGTTGAGCAAGTGAATAGTCCAGTTGATGGCTTCTGGCCAGAATTCTTTAGGGACAAGCTTCTCCATCAACATGCATTGGTTCTTTTTCTCCGCAACCCCATTTTATTGTGGGGTGTAAGCTGTGGTAAGCTATCTAGAAATACCATTTGAGCTACAATACTCATTAAATTCTAGAGAGGTAAACTCTCCTCCTCAGTAAGTTTGAAGAAAACATATAACATTTCCAGTTTCTTTTTCTACTAGACTCTTAAAATTTTTTAACATAGTAAGTGCTTCTGACTTGAGATTCAAAAAATAAGTCCATAACTTTTTACTGTAATCATCAATGAATGTGATTATGTACCTTTTATGGTTGTTTGATCCAAGTGTGATAGGATCATAAATGTCGGCATGTACGAGTTGCAACTTCTGAGTAGCTCTCCACAAACTCTTCTTAGGAATGATCTCTCGACGTTGCTTTCCTACCATACATATTGCGCATAGTTCAAAGGAAGCATTAAGAGGAGGCATACCCTTCATCATCTTCTTAGAAGACAAGGTGTTTAAGCCTTTGAAATTTAAGTGCCCAAATCTACGGTGCCACAAGTCAGCTTGATCTTCTAATGTAGTCTTGAAGCATGCAGGATTAGGAATTGGTTGCACTTGTGTTTCCAGCTCAGTAAGAAGAATGAACATCTGATTAGCAAACATTTGAGTCTGCATAATCAACCCTCACGTATCATGATAAATCTTGCATACTCTATGTTGAATTAGAATAGCAGATTTTTTTCTTGCAACTGGCCAATACTAAGTGGATTATTAAGCTCAGGTAAATAATAAACTTCAGTCATCACCTGACATGTGTCGTTGACTTGCAACTTAATGCTTCCCTTCCCCATTACTGCCATTTTGGTGTTATTGCAGAGTTTTACAACCTGCCTGAATGTCTCATCTAGATGGAGAAACCACTTCTTATCTCCATTCATATGATTGCTACAACCTGAGTCCAGAAACCACATCGCTCCCTTCTGAGAATAGTGAAAATCTACTTGACCCATTAGCAATAGTTCTTAATCTTCATCTACATCTGTATGATTGTTGTAACCAGAGTCTAGAAACCATATCTCTCCCTCCACAGACTCGTGAAAATCCATTTGAGCCATCAATATTAATATTTCTTTATCTTCATTTACTTCTGCATAATGAGCTCCTTTTTCCTAACTAGGACATTTATATTGAAAGTGTCCTAATTTGTAGCACTCCACAAGTGCTTTGTTAAATCCCTGCCTGCCTCTGCCTCTTCCACAACCTCGAGATGCACCTCGACCACCTCTGCCTCTCCCTCCTCCTTCATATGAGACATTCAAAGCTTGTTCATCACCTCTATTGTGACTGTTCATTCTTTGTTCATGAACTACTTTGAAGCTCATCTATGGTAAGTTGGCTCAAATCATTTGACTCCTCCACTGAACATACCACATAATCAAATCTGGCAGTCATTGATCGTAAAATTTTCTCAATGATTATGACCTACTCCATCTTTTCTCCATGAACTTTCATCTTATTTACAGTAGTCAGTGTCCGAGAAAAATACTCGTCCACTTTCTCCCCTTCTTTCATCTGCAGTACTTCAAATTCTCTTCTCAAAGCTTGCAATTGAGCCCTCTTAACTCGTGTTGACGCCTGGTACTTCTGCTTCAAACAAACAATACAAATAAATTGGAAGTTCAAAGCATAATTTATTCAATAAAAGATATTATGGCTTTATACAAGCCTTACAAAACAGAATTGCAAAAATAAAGCTACCACGTTTACAGGGACTGAAGACGTGGTCAATTTGTTAGGAATAAATAAAAATCTAAACTAAAGTCCTACAAATCAGGACATTATTAACAGAAGCAATGACTAAGATGGGCCAAGTCATATTGACTTTAGTCACCAAATAAATAATAAATCTAACAGTTACGGGCTGTGGTTAAATAGGAATGCCAAAGTTTGGAAATCATAATTTTTTCACCCTTATTTGTCTTGAACAAAGTAGGCCACTCTCTTTGCAACTGGAGATTAGCGAGACAGAGGAATGTAAGCTCTTCTATTGCTAGTCTTTCTCATGAAGAAGGCGATCCTATTTGGAACAAGCCATGTCATGATCTGATTAAATTGAACGTTGATTGTTAGAATAGTTAGTTAGTGATATGTTATGTGATGTATTAATCCCACATTGAAGAAAATAAGAAAAATAAAAGAGTTTATAAATAGTATTCCACCCAACACCTTAAATTTAGTTGGAGGGAAATTTGAAGAGAAATTATGGGCTAATATTTAAAAGTCAAAGATTGGACTTGGACTATACTATTATTTTTATTTGTTATTATTATTTGTTAATAATTAACAATTATTGTTAATTATTTTTATTTAACCAAAAGTCGTATCTCTTCAAACGAAACTCTTCAGTATATTAAATACTGGTTTTTATATAAAATACAAGTACTTTTCTTTTCTTATTCTACAAACAAAAACGTATTCTTTTCTTTCTTTGTTCTTGGGAGTGTTTAGATTTTTTACTATCTAAATACTAATTTTTGCTTCGATAATCCCGGAGGGATTTTGCCAATTACCCTAAAGCAAACATAGTGGGGGCAAAGATTCCTTAAGGACAGTGATTACACATCAAAGCATTCTTAATTTTTCTATATTATATCTAACAATATTGATGCAGCAGTTTTTTCTGGGATTCAAAGGACAGTTTTTGGTAGTATTATCAGTGTAATAGCCCCAGACCATCCGCTTGAGATATTGTCAGTTTTGCCTGCACAGGCCAGCTCCAACTGCAACCCGGAGCGCACGATTTTAAAACGCGTCGATATTGTTCTCTTTGCCCGCATAGGCCAGCTCCAACTGCAACCCGGAGCGTATGATTTTAAAACGCGTCTACAAGGGGAAGGTATCCACACCCTTATAAGGCGTGCTTCGTTCTCCTTCCCAACCGATGTGGGATATCATAATCCACCCCCCTTAAAGGGCCCAGCGTCCACGCTGCCACAACGGTTCGAGTACCCAGGCTTTGCCCGCACAGACCAGCTCCAACTGTAACCCGGAGCGCACGGTTTTAAAACGCGTCTACAAGGGGAAGGTATCCACACCCTTATAAGGCGTGCTTCGTTCTCCTTCCCAACCGATGTGGGACATCACAATCAAGGACTCATCAGGTAGGTTTATTCGGGCAAGAACCGTTTCAGAGCCTCTTTCCCTTGAAGCTGAAACTGTTGGGGTTAAGGAAGCTTTAAGCTGGATGAAAGATCTTGGCATCAACAACTGCATTGTTGAAACTGATATTCTCTGCAAGTTGTCCAAGCGATTCGTAATCCTGATATTCGATCCCCGTTTGGCTTTAATCACTGATTGTATTTCTTTGCTCAAGCATTTTAGCAATGTGCATCTCAAGTTTATTCGTAGAACTGCAAATAGGGCAGCTCATGTTGTTGCTCAGTCTGCTATTTCTTTGCTAGGTACACAGGAGTGGTCAGTACCTCCTGATTCTATTGTATCTATTTTAGCTCGTAAGAGCAATATCTGAATGAATTTATCTGTCCTTTCCAAAAAATAAAAAATAAAAAAAATAATAGAAGTAAGACATAAGAAATGGATTATTATAAACAAAACTAGCCTGTGTCCTCGTTTTGTTTATAGATTATGGTTTATTTCTAGTTTGACTTTTTTTCAATTCTCTCCAAATTAGATCTTTCGTTTAATATAAATAAATTTTCATGTTCTTAAAGAAATAGAAAAGAAAAATTATGGAAAAAAAATAAAGGAGAAGGAGATGTAGAGAATTATAAAACGACGTCTGAGATTAACAACAAATACTACAAAATAAAAACATAAAAAAAAAATTTTCATGTTCCTATTAATAACTTTTTATCTGAGAATGACCAACTCCCGAAAGAAATAATACAACAAAAATATTGCGACGGGCAATGTGCAAATGTAGAAAAATGATGCAAAGAGTCCCTGCAAATAATTCTTGTGTACAGATGTAGGCAATAGTGCATATAATCCCCAAAAGTAGGCCGAGAACATAAAATACAGGGATATATAATTGAAGACTAGGGCAGAGTTTATGATAATTGTATTGAGTAATGCATTAGAATTAGTCTTCCATGCTGCAAATATTGAATAAACAAAGTGGAGTCCTATGGAGCCAAATGCAACTATGAACGCTAGAGAATTACACAAGATGAATGCTTGAAAATTTTCGTCTTCACTTAAAGCTGCCTTGCCCCTTTTTTAACCATTACTATCACTTGAAGATACCCCACCTGGAATATTATAGATTGCTGAAAAGGTGGCACTTGCAATGATTGTAGATACCACCAAGTTAAATTTGCTTCTATTATGTAGGCTTCTTGAATTTTCTTTTTTTTTCTCCTGCGGCAGGCTGTGATTCCCTCTTGATTTTTGTGATTGATCTTGTTCCGGGAATGATTTAGTAGCTCCTCCTTTTTTCTTTTTTTTGATGGCCGCACAATCTAAACTTTTCACAGCTCCATTTTCTCTTAATTTTCTTATAATTAGAAACTGTATGAGTAAATTTAAAATTAATATTTAAAATGAGCTTATATTAATTTAACTGACAAAAAGTTTGAATTTTCGTAAATGGGTCGAATTTGAGCTTCCAATATAAAAAAATCAGGTGTGCAAAAAGTTTTATCCTTATTATGAGATTTACTCTGACCTGATCAAAATTAGTCGGTATCTCATGTAGCAATTAGATACTCCGACAGTAATTATAAATAAAAAAATAATTTTCAAAATTTAGAAGAGTTTATAGATTTGCGAAGCATATACCTTTCAAAGACCTTGAAGACTTGATTGAATGATATCAAGGGTTGTCAAGCCTGCATTATTCTCTACTCTTTTATTAACTCTAGCATCGCTTACTAGCATGGATAATATATTACCATGTCCTGCAAGTGCAGCCACTTGTAAAGGAGTGTTTCCATTTTCGTCTCTGGCATTAATAAGATGGTCCTGCAGTTGTGGTGCCACTAGAAGAGTCTTGACTACATTACTTATTCCCTTCTCTGCAGTAATATGAAGAGCTGTGCGACCCTTATTGTCCAATAACCCCAAAGTGTCTGGACATGCATCCATAAGAAGTTGAACAATATCGCTATGGCCATTTCTTGCTGAAATATGCATAGCAGATTTCCCTTTTTCGGTTTTGACACGAGCAAGAGACACATCGTAAAGTAAGAGTACCCTGAAAACTTCAACATGCCCAACTTTTGCAGCATAGTGCAGAGGAACCCATCACCAATATCAGGTTGAGAAGTTGCAGATTGATCACTGTTTCGCACAGTATCCATAAAACCTAACAGAACACCAAAAATCAAATTTGTTTCAATGTACTCTATCCTCTAACTGAAAACAAGTTGGATATTGGAACAAGACCAAGAGGCCGAAGACTGTAAGTTTGGGGGGAGAACCGTTTACCTTCCCCAGTGTACTCTATCCTGTAACTGAAAACAGGTTCAAATCGGAAGCCACACTTGTGAAGAAAGAGGCAAGCAGCAATAACATTGATGGCCATATTTTTCATGCGAAATTGATGTCCTAAAAACACAACAAATATATATTATCAAAGAGGATAATTAGCTCTTTGGGGAAATTCTTACCGACTTCTTATCAGGGCTGCTCAAGGATGTTCAGGGTCCTAGGCAAAAGATATATGTTTTTTAATATAATATATTTTTATATTAAAATTATTTAAATTTTTTTTTACCTTTTAAAATGCAAAGTCTGTAATTAAATTTTTCTATTCAAGTTTAGAAAGTAAATTTCTTTCAATTGACTATATAGCACTTATTTGATCAAATATCAAACATTTACCCCTTATTTGATATAAATGAATTCCACAAAATTTTATGGAATTTATTTGTAAATTCAAATAAATGTAATTGATTTAAATGAAAAATTTTATAAAATTTATTTTTAATTTTATGAAATTATTTATCACTAAACCAATTTCTATTAATAAAATGTGTTTGGTTTAGAATTTAAAATTTATTAAAACTTAATTTTATTTAAAAATAAAATAAATTTTTTAATGAAATTGAGCCAAACAATTCTTTTTTTTTTTTTTTTGAGAACTCAAAGAAATTATCATTAATGAGATAAATCAAAAGCTAATACATCACCAATAAAAGAGGGAGGGTGTGAAACCCACTCGGATGGGTCTGTCGAAGAACCAGCTGCCTTAGCCAACATATGGGCAAGATTGTTCGCAGACCTTTTGACAAACATAAGATGTGCATTATCTATGTCTTTAAATAAAGACTTCCAATCATCTAACACAAGGCCAAAAGCCGAGTCATCACAAGCAAGACCATCAAAAGCATGAACTAATTCCAAGCAATTAGTCTCAAAATAAATAAAATCTAAATTCAAAGATATAACCCAACTTAATGCTTCTCGGAAACTGAGAGCTTCCGCCAACAGAGGAGCAAATAAACCCGATCGACTGATGCTTCTCGCTGCAACAAAACCACCAGCAGAATTTCTAATGATACAACCCAACCCCACAGACCGTCTGTTAAACAATTAGTTAAAGCATGTGTTGCAAATATGGCCATGCATGTTACATACGCCTAAAAAGCTTAATTTGCCTGTTTTGCATGGATCCACTTTAGGTGTATGATGGATAGACGTATGCCATATATAAGCATGTTTTTATTAATTAAATGTAAAGTATTTGAAATATGGATAATGATATTTGTCCCTATTAGCAACGATAAAAAAAAGTATTATAATAATTTATAGTGATTTTTTAAAAATATCCCTCTCCTATTTGATCCCTTATATTTGCGGATAAAAAAAATAATTTTAAACCCCTATATATATCTTTATCCTTAAAATATATGTACATCCATACATACAAAAAATTTTATGGATCTATTTGTCTCAAACTCTAAAAACATCATACCTAGGTAGAATAGGGAGCTTGAAAAGCCAAAATATATATATATCAATTTTATCCTGAAATTTGAGCAAATTATCAATTGAATCCTACTTTGAAAGTCATTTCAATTTACTCCTTTAACTTCATAAACTGTGTCAATTCTATCCAATTTCATTTGAAGGACCTAATTGTATTTTTAAAAAATTACTTTTAGATCCTTATAAAATAAATTTGACACTTATTAAATTTTTTATCCTCTTTTTCCTATAAAAAAAAAAGATGTAAGAAAATATTTTTAAATTCTAATGTTGTCAGTCTTGACATAAATTTAAAAATTAATTTCTAATTTTTTCATAAATTTTTAATTTTTCACTAAAAATTCTTAAATTTTAACTATTTTAAAATTTATTTCTCAACTTTCAACCACATTGTTTAGAAATTTTCCTAATAGAGGTCAAACCAAAAAAGTATTAGATAAAAAAAAAAGTATTTTGAGACACTAAAAATATTAGTTAAGAATATAAAAAATTAATTTTTTTGAAAAATGTAAAAAATTAAAAAATTAGAATTTTATTTTTTATTTATAGTGATAGTTAAAAGTGCTTACTTTATTGATTTTTATTTTTATTAATCTATATAATGAATTGATTCACAAGTTGTCACTTTTTTTCTTATTATTTTTAATTGATACGTAAAAAGTTAAAATTTTATGTAAAAATTTAAAATTTAATTTTTGAATTTATTTCAAAAATAGTAAAACTAAAAGTTAAAAATATTTTTCAAATTTTATTTTCTTAAAAAAGAAGAAAAATTGAATAAGTCAAATTTATTTTTTAAGGATCTAATAGTAATTTTTAAAATTACAATTAGACCCTTCAAATAAAATTGGATAGAATTGACACAATTTATAAAGTTGAAAGAGCAAATTGAAATGACTTTTAAAGTATGATTTAATTGATAATTGATATAAAGTTGAGATAGATCATTTTCTCAAAAAAATGTTGAAAATTTTGCATTAACCATAATAATAAAGACAACTAAACATAATTAGTCCAGAAGAATTACGTTTGTGCGCCCGGATGACAGCTGCATGCAATACGGTCATTTCATTTCTCCCTTTAAAAGAGTCCGGATGATTACAAACTCTGATGATCTCACGAGCAATCTGGTAAAAATTTAGATGCACTGCAAGGAAGAGCAGGGAGTCTCCTGCAGGGTCAGCAACTATCAATAAACTCACAAACTCCAAATGCCCATTTCGCACAGCGTCATGCAGAGCCGTATCTTTGCTATGATTCTGCAAGTTCAACAAAGTGTTCCTCATTTCAACTTCTATAGCATTTGCTCTATCAAGTAGAAACTGCACCATGGCTTGACACCCTTTTCTTGCTGCAACATGAAGTGTTGAATCACCATTTGAGTTTGTCTTATGCAGAAGCGATCGACATCGGTCGATGATGCTGTTTGCAATGTCCTGCCTTCCAAAATTTACTGCAACATGAAGAGCAGTATCTTCTTGGTCAGCCGTTACCTTGAGCAATTCAACATATTTGAGATTCTGAAAATAGCCGATATTTCCATCTCTTATGGCCTGATATAGTACAGGATTCATCAATTCACCACAAGGCATATCTATATCTATCTGCAAAAATGCCAACAAATAATAAAATATGCCAACAAATAATAAAATATGCCAACAACAAAAAAATAAACCAAAATAAAATATGGGAAAATGCTTATCATAACTATAAAATATTTGGGAAAAGTACTGATAAGTACCCTGTGATTTGAACCCTAATCACTTTCTGACCTGTGGTTTGAACCCTAACAAAGTGGTACCCTGAGCTTTAAACCGTTAGCAAAAATTTGAAAACCTACTAACACCGTTAATAAAGCTGATGTGGCAAAGGGCAATTTCGTCTCTCCACTTACTGCTATGTCTGACGTGTCAAAAAATGGAGGGAAAAATGCAATGTGTCCCTAAAAGTAAAAAAAAAATAACAACTATTCATTTTCTTCCTCAAACACCATTGCCATAACACCGTCATCAGCACCCCCATCATCAGCATCGTGCAGTCACCACCGAAAACCATCACAACCAACTGAAACCACCAATACAAACCCAAATCCACCACCATAACTAACCCAAACTCACCGTCGACACAAGTCAAGAGGACCATCATCGATGTTAATATGCATATGAAAGCAATATGGTCGATGCAGGATCGTGTTAATGTGCATTCTTCATTTTTTTTAATCAATGGTCACTATGGTCTCCAATAAAAAGCATGATGCTAGAGAAGGGAATGTTAGGAGATACAAAATATAAAATGCTGAACAAAGCCATAACACCAGAAAAAATGAGCATCTGTTTCAAAAAAAAAAAACAACGAGCATCACTGAACCATGTTGAAGTTCAATCTGCTAATGAGGTGAAAGGATTGTGACAACTTCCCTAGGAACCACATCAACTAAGCACACCAATCTAATCATTAGCTTCATCTTTTTTATCACGAGCAATCACACACCTGATCTCGGCATCACCAATACAGAATGCTATATTTTTTTCTGCTTTTTTTTTTAATTACATCAAGCACTTCAATAAAGGGAAATGATAGCAGAGAATTAATAGCTGAGTTCCGTAACTATAGTGATGTCTTCTTTGAAAAAACTATCTTCTTCACTTCTTCGCTTGTCCCATTGCATTTCCAGTTTACTATAAGCTTCTTCAAATGATAAACAACTTCTTGACATTAGCTGGAAGTTGTTTATGCTTCCCTTCAACAAACTTAGTAATGGCATACCAACTTGAACCTGCGTTCACCACCACTGCAGATTTCTCATTCTCTCCTCTATTTCACCCCTAGACGCTACCATTTCATCATTTCTAAACCCAACTTCTCCAGTTCCTGCCTCAAATCACGAGGATCCTTCTGAGATTTTACACCAACCATCATAACAGCAAAAGTTATGAAGAAGAGGAAGTTTCCCAAACTAACACTCAATCAAACCCTTATCAAATAAGAATAAGAAACAAAGAAAAATCAAACTATTATGAAATTAAAATGAAATATTTACCAGTATGAGCAATCAAGAAACACAACAAAAACCAGTACTACAGAAAGTTTCCGACATCTCTCTCTCTAATTTAACCATTAGGTCCTTTTCTTCGTCGTCATCTTCATCTGTCTCCTCCTCCCTGTCGTTGTGGTGGAAATTCACCATTTCCGCCATGGATTTAAGAATCCCCGCCGTAAGGTGTATCTATTGTCGATTTAAAATCAAGATCAAAAGCAACCCAGTTGATTATTTCTTTTCAAGATTATTGACTAAGCATCAACAATGACAGTTGGTGGTGGTGGTGGTGGTGGCGGCGGCGGCGGCGGTGGCGGCGGAGGAGGAGGAGAAAGAGAAGAATCAAGCGGGCTTCTCAGCCATAGACTGAGAGCAACAGATATAGAAAAGCAAGAACAAGAAAATAAAATAGGGTCGTTTGTGTAGTCACAGAGCGAGTTTATCACAGATTAAAATTGTTTTCTTTGTTGTGTCTCCGGCTTTTCTTGATTTTGGGTTGACGAATTCTTGAGTGATTTTGGTGGATGGACTCTCTCGTCGGAGGAGAAGACGTTGAAGAAGGAGATGTTACAGACGTTGAACTTTTAGGGACCCATGTTTTTTTTTTTAGGGACACGTTGCATTTTTTTCCCTTTTTTTTGACACGTCAGACACAGCAGTAAGTAGAGAGATGAAATTGCCCTTTGCCACGTCAGTTTTATTAACGGTGTTAGTAGGTTTTCTAATTTTTGCTAACGGTTTGAAGCTCAGGGTACCACTTTATTAGAGTTCAAATTATAGGTCAAAAAGTGAATAAGATTCAAACCAGGGTACTTATCTGTACTTTTTCCAAAATATTTTATATGCATAAAGGAGATTAGGAAATTGTACCGAAAAAATGCCACCCACACAGACAAGACGCGGACTTTGAGAATTTTCCTACATTTCTAAAACACCATTAAAAGTTAGTATTGGTGGCTTGACCACACCAAAGCCTTTTTCTTTCACGACTTTTGAAGATTGGTGAATATGAGCCCTTGTATGCATCTTTTTTTTTCGTGACAAAAAGTAGGCTTTTATTTAGCGTAGGAAACTTTCAACGAGATTATTATGGGGTAACAAACCCGACTCCTTGTATGCAACTTCTTTGATATTTCAGAGCGAGATCCTCGATCAATCTACATCGAGCTGATCTCAAGTCCAAGGTCTTTCCCATCTTCCTTGATATTTCAGAGCAAGTTACTTGATCAAACTACATTCAGCTGGTCTCAAGTCCAAGATCTTTCCCTTTTTATTTTATTTTATTTTTTTTTTAAATTGCATCAATGGTATCTGAACTTTTCAAATTTTGATAATATGGTGTTTGAACTTTTTTTTTTTAAATTGAGTGTCTGAAGCAGAAAAAAATAGCTCAAACAAGTGTTTATGATCAATTTTCACATACGTGACGCAATGACTAAGCAAATGTAGAACCTATAAAAGATGAATCATACTCCATGTCATAAAAATAAGAAAAAGACTATAATGGCCTTAAACAAATAAAGGTACCAGGACAAAAGTGCCCTAGGTAAAACCAAGTGTTACATTTAAAGCTTCCCATTGTTGTGAAATTGGGAATTAGGTTATTTTTTATGAAGAACGACATTTTGGAGGGAGATTAGGAGCGAACAAATGCTGAAACTATGTATGGTCAAAACAAATAAGTGATTCCAAAAACTCAAATCTTGTATTGTTGTCATTACAAATCAGTGTTTTTCTTATTCAATTGCGATACAATTAAGGATTCATTAGGTGCTGATGAAAAGCATCAAATGCAAAGCAATATGACGTGTAGTCTGCAATAAACTCAGCAAATTATTCTATTCTTCCCTGTGAATTTACTCTCGTAGTTAAACATTCCCTGAAATGGTCTGCCGTAATCTTACTGTTCTGGAACCTAATATATGATGTTATGGTTGGTCTTGATGATAGATACTGTCTAAAAAGTGTTCACTGTTGAAAGAAACTGATAAAACAAATGAGTATAGCGTGTCCAGCAAGTTGAAAACATTATCTGAAATGGTCTGCCATAATCTTATTCATACCCTCGAATAACAAAAACCTGTTGCGTTTGTAGACAAGTTCAACGATGCAGAGAGGGCATAAGTCCTAAGGATACAATTTAGAAGTAACTAAAGCATAGACCAAAGGCCCCAAAATGAAACAAACAGTTGTCACTGTAGAGGTAGCGAGCCCCAGTAATACAGTCCACACCACAGACGTGCCTGCAATAAAGGCTAAAACCATTGCATATATGGACAATTCAGTGAACAAGAAGGCATATTGTACCAAATAACCAGTGATGTGGTCTCTTTTAACTCTTGAAGCTCCAAAGTGGATAAACATTGAGGCAGTTGACAATCCGAATGCAAATGAACTTGCAACCACAAATACTCTGAAACCAGATGCTTTGCTTAAAATGGCCATGCCTTGATTACCTTTGCCATTACTGTACCCACCAGGCATGGTCAAGGCTGCTGCAAAGGTGACAGTTGCTACCAGTAAATTAACATTGCCAACTTCCTTTATATGCCGAAATGCATCATTTTTCCCTTCTGCTGGTTCTGTTTCTCCATGGTAGGCTACATGTTTCACTTCATTTTTCTTGCCAAAAACAACACCTTTACCTTCTTTCCTCTCTGTTTGTTGCGGCTCGACTTGTCCTTGTGTCTCAATAGTTTGCACCTCTATGGTTTCCATGGTGCCCAATTGTTCCAAACTTCTTAAAGCACCTCTTGCCCTCAGTTTCCATAATGTTTGAGCCTGAAAGTTTATTAAATACATTCACTGTTCTGAGTTTTTCAGTTATAGCCCTTGAATTTGGTAATTGCCATCTATAATTGAATTCCAGCTTATTGTACTAGTGGGGCATACCTTTTCATGTTGTTTAAGCCATGTAGTTGATTTAACAATGTCAAAGGCGGTCAAGCCTGCCTTGTTTATGGCCCCTTTGTCAACTCTATAATCATTTGCTAACACTAATAAAACTTCAGAATTTCCTTGAATGGCAGCTGAATGGAAAGGTGTGTTTCCATCTTTATCTTTGTTGTTGATTAGATCTGCAAGAACTGGCGTTGATAGGAATATTCTGATCACACCAGTCTTTCCACTTTCTGCAGCAACATGGAGAGCTGTTCGACTTCTATTATCCAACAACTCAGACACATCAGGAAATTTCGTAATGAGGTGTTGTATAACATCATCCTGACCAGCCTTTGCTGAAATGTGAAGAGCGGACATGCCTTCTTGGTCCTTAAAGTAAGCCAAAGAGGCATCACATTGTAGTAAGAGTTCAGCAACTTCCACATCGCCCAAATGTGCCGCATAATGAAGAGGAATCCAACCAAACTTATCAGCTTCAACATTTGCAGATGGACACCTCTTTAGCACCTTGCTTACAAAATCTGAGAGAGGAAAATCATATTGATCAGATTATCTTAAATTTGTGATGTATACACATTTTTTTAGATAAATTTTATTCATTTATAAAGAAAACATGATAGGGCCTATGTTTCAGAAGGGGAAGGTGTTTACCTGCTCCAATGAAGCTGAACCTGTAAGATAGTTGTTTGTTCAAAACCGCAAGCGCACGACAAAAACTTGTTTGTTCAAAACCGCAAGCGCACGGTGTCACAAGTAGTATAAAAATATCGTTCCCACGAGGACTCGTTCTAATCACCTATTAATCCAATTCTTTATTGTTTAAGGCTTTAGAATTTACTTTGTTTTGAAAACTAAAATTAAATTAAACAAAAGAATGCAAAATCAATTTCTTAAAATTTATATAAAAAGGAATTATCAATA
>CATIWK010243530.1:0-10177 GCA_949634005.1 Mallotus japonicus
ATGTATGAATAAATAGTAGTGAACTTAGTTATATATTTTCATTATATTATTAAGCAATATATATTACGTAACATATGTATAATAATATATGATAAAAATTAATATATATAATTTGTGTTCTCTTTGATTATTTGGTCAAAAAGGCTAAGTTATCATTTACATTTTATCCAAAGATACTCACTCTTTAGTTAGAAACTTCAACATTAATTTTGTTTCTGACAAAGTGAAGATACTTTATTAATCACTGATTCAGTGTTTATAAATGCAAAGTATAAGGTTATCTGAATATAAATCTACAATAAAAGGTGATTTTGATCCTAGTTAGTTCCTCATGAATATAAATCTACAATAAAAGATGTGTATAGTTGATATGAAATTATTAATATTAGTTGTCCAAGTGATAATATACACACACATATACTATAAATCTACAATAAAAGGTTATATGCTATTATATTTGTTGCTTTCATAGCTCTCTTTTCTGAACTGTTTACTGTATATTTCTCAGATTTTATCTATGGTTCTTGCTGTTCATTCAAGCATTTTTTCCTTGAATTCAGTTTGTTGTTTAGTTTAGTCAGCATATCAGTTTGTTGAATTCATATTATATATGTTTTTAGTTTTCAGTCATATGAATTAAATTTAAAAACAATAAATAAAAAGTAAATTCAATTATATAGCATATCAAATTTTTAATAATAAATATAAATTCAATTAATAGTATAAATTTTCGTATAATATAAATTTCCAAATTCCCGTTTTGGACCGTATGGTACCGATTAGTTTTGAAAGAACCGAATCTCCGTACCGAACCGTTTCAAAAAATGGTATGGTACTGGTATGGAGATTTTTTAATTTGGTACTGGTACTGGAGATTTGATTTTTGAAATCCCCGAAATTTGGTACGGTTCCGGAGATTTTAAATCCCCGGATTCTCCCGTAACGTGTACACCCCTACTTCATATGGCTGACATAATTAGATTACAACTTTTACCCTTTATTTGGATTTATTTTACTAAAAAATTAATTTTATTTTCAAATAAATTTTATATTTACAAATAAATGCTAAATTTATTTGAATCAAACATATTTCATCAATAAAAATAGATTTAATGGAGGCTGAGCTAGTTCAGGGGCTTAAGCTGGCGTAGGATAAGGTTTTAGGAAGATTATTCTTCAAGTTGATTCAAGTGTAGTGGTCAGTTGGCTTTCACGCAATGATGAGTGTTGTAATGCAGAGCCCAATTTGGTTGTTGTTTGTTTGGATCTTTTGAATCAGAGTTGGGATGTTGAGGTGAAGCATATTCACCGAGAGGGTAACCAAGTGGCTGATACACTTGCCAACCTCTCCTTGGATCATGTTCAAGGTATTTCGGTGTTAGATAGCCCTCCATCTGCTGTTTCTTCGCTGTTGTTAAGTGACAAGCTGGGTATTTGTTGGCCTCGTCGGGTTCGTGATAATTAGCTTGTGTTCTATTTTACTTTTCTCCGGGTGGTCCCCTTCCTTTGTAACCAAAAAAAAAAAAATTAGTGTTTAGTAATTTTACAAAATTAAGAAGTTAAAATTAGAAATAAATTTTATAAAATTTTTATTTAAACCAAACACACTCACTTGGATTTACAAGTAAATTTTATAAAATTTTATGAAATTCATTTGAACTAAACACACTACTAAAAGCAGCCAAGTTGCAGCTATTTGCAAAGTGTATATATATATATATATATAGAGGGAGAGTTGTATAAGAACATATAAAGTGCTTAAATGAAGAGGTATGAAGATGGATTAATAAATTAATAAGTGAGCATTTTCCATTATTAATTAATAAAAAGTCAATTAAGGGATTAATGTAGAAACAAACAATCCAATCCAGTATCGTTTCATTTTTCATTGGGTTATGTAATTGTAAAGTTAAAAGTTACGTGAAAGTGTAAAAGATGAGCAAATACTAAAGGAAGGTGTGGGTGGATGGGTGGGTGGGTGGGTGGCTTCAAGGGATGAAGATGAATATTATTATATTATTAATAAAAGAAAAAGAAAGAAAACTAAAAATATGTTGCTGCTATAGTTTAGTGCTACATCCAACGACTGGCTGGTCGGTGTTGTGAATGTAGCAAGCATTCATTGCATTGGAGATGTCAATGTGGAACGTGACAGCCACAACATGCGCAAGTCAACTCATTCCCATCTTATCATCTTAATTAATTACTTGCAATATGTATATGATGCTATATAAGTATATATACCCCGACCCAAAAAAAAAAAAAATATAAGTATATATACACATACACTATGATCTTCTTCTTCAAGTTTCGAGTTAAAATTTAAAAAAAAAAAAAAAAAGAACCAGAGAGACAGAGAGAGAGACATGAGTAAGGGAGTCGGTCTGTGTTTCTGTCTCTTGCTCCTCTTATTTGCTGTGATGTCTTCTGCTCGTAATACCATTTCCATCTCAGGTGTGTATATATATACAATAAATGGATGTAAACATATACATATATATATTGTCTGCTAATGACTAATATTTTGCAATTGCTGGGAATAGAAACCGGGTTGAATGCATGGATGGTGATCTAACTTTAAATTAATTTCATTTTGGATATTAAATTTTAATTATTTTTTTTGTAACCTATTAATGATATTTAAATTAAAATTTAATTGTCGAAAAGAAACCAATTAAAGTTCAGTATTCAAAATCAAATTAATGTAAAGTTGGGTGATCACATATACATTTAACAAGTTACTATATATATATATATACTCACAGACACACACCTAGGATTAGGGTGTGCAAGACTTCCAAACTAACCTAACCAAAAATCAACTTGATTCGGTTCAGTTTGATTTATTTACTCTATATTTCTGTTTTTATAAATTGAACTAAACTAAAATTTTGGTTAGTTCTATACTTAAAAAAATTTGATTAACTATGAAATAACTGAACAAAACAAAAATTTATTGTTATTTTTTATTTTAAATAGTATAATAATTTAATAAAAATATTAAAATAATTAATATTTATAAAAATTTATTTTAGTTCGGTCAGTTCAAATTTTACTTTAAAAATTTCTGTTTTTCAATTTAATTTATGATTCAGTTCCATTTAGTTCAGTTCTAATTTACTTCGATTCATTTAAAAAAAGCTTCAAAAATGATCGAACCGACCCGATATACCTCTAGCTAGGACCTAATAAAGATGGGAATGGGTTTACTATCATGTATTAATTGTAGTTTTGTAGTTCTTCAACAAAACAATTGATTCTAGCGCTGCTCAGCAATTTAAATAATTAAATAATTATTAAGGGTTAATTGCTATAACTTTTTTGAGGTTTGACCTATTATACTATTAGGTTTTTGTGTTTTCAATAATTAATTTAAATATCTTTAAGATTTTGCTCTATTAAACTATTACAACCCTGCTGTTTAATTTACCGTTAAATGAATCAATTTAAAAAATTAAAAGTTGTAATATAATTTTAAATTCATTCAATTTTTTATCAAATTAATATAAATTTTTTAATGTATTATGTTTCTATTGAAATAATAATTATGATATCTAAATAATTTTTATTTTTAATATATAAATTTAAAACATAATTTAAAATTGTCATCACTACTCCAATATGACTATGTAATCAATACTATATTAATTATGATTTATCGTATTGACATAAATTTAATTATCAAATCTCATTAAAATTATAAAATCTCATTAAAAAAAATTTATTCAGCCTGACAAGCCACGTTTAGAGTGCAATACCAATAATAAAAATTGAATTCATAATAATGTGGTAAATCTTAATTGACGGACGTCAATTATATAAATCGCATTAGTGTGATGCCTTACAAAATTGAGTACATGTTAGTATGATAAATTATAATCAATGAAATACCAATTATATAAGTCATATTAGCACAATAATAATTCGTAAAATTGAGTCCAAATCAATATAATAAACCTTAATCAAAATAACATTAATTACATATTCACATTGGAGTAGTGTTAATTTTAAATCAAAATGGTTCAAATTTGTTTTAATGTTAAAAATAAAAATTTATTATTGTAATAAAAACACAATAAGTTAAAAAATCTATGTTAGTTTATATAAACGAATCGGATGAATTTAAAACTATATTATAAATTTAGGGATCAAATAGAACTTTTAATTTTTTAAATCGATTCATTTAATGGTAAGAATATAACAGTTTATCGTAGTAAAATTTGAGAGATGTTATAATAATTATTAAAAATATAGGAACCTAATTAATTAATTAAAATGTATTAATTAATGAGATAGGACAGCTGCTTAGCTAGGTTCTGCGTTTACGCACCTAGCTGGAATATCAATATTAATTTGTCATTTTATCACTACGATTCAACTTAATTGTTAATCATTTCTTAATCAATACATAATCGTTGCTAATGCTACCTTCACCCATTACGTACTACTCCATATTTTCTAGCAGCACGACAACTCTTTTTTTATTATTGATTTTTTTTTTTTTCCTTTCAACATCCATATTATACATGCACAGATGAGGATGGAAAAGCAGTAGCCTCATTTGTGAGAAGATCTTTGAAAGTGACGCTTAGTGATTATAACGAGCCGTCAGCAAATCGAGGGCATGACCCCCGCTCATCAGGGAACGCCAATACTGGTGGCGCTGGTACTGGACTTGGTCGTGGCCGCAGAGCCTAGCTAGCTGCCTATTAATTTTCAACCTGTCTTCTTCCTCTTTATATTTATATATATATATATATATATATATATATATATATATATATATATTATTTGCATAATTGATGTTCGAACTTTTTAATTTAGACTATTTCAGTGTTTGAACTTTTTTTTAATTAAGTGTCTGAACTTTTAATTTAGTGCATATTCCAGTGCTTATGACATGCAAATACCGGTTCTAGTGCTAACTCATCCCATTGTTGCTGGCATGTATTGCAACCGCTGACATGTATTGCAACCACTAACATGTATCACCATGTCATACCACTCTTTCATGCAGACTATTCTATTTTCATTCACCGACATCATCACAACCACTGAAAGCCATTGCTACTAGCCATCATCAGTTTTACTACATCTTTGCCAATAGAATATCCAATAATGAAAAAGCCAAAAGATGAAAAGTCACCTTTTTCACTTTGTTTATAATCTTCTCTGTTTCTTTATTGTATACTTCACATCAATTATCTTCATTAATAGAACTATTGGCGAAGATACTTTGACCACTTCCTATAACAGTTGTATCTGCATTGTATCATTTTTTGTATTTTGAATTGTATGTTTAAGATTGAGTTGTAACAAACATTAGTTAGAGATTTTATAGGCTTAGAATCAGTTACTGTTTTCAACCATATATATATTCCTATTCTTCTAATGAGAATTATTATACTTTCTCAAATTCTCTTCTTACCTAACTCAATTACATTACATGGTATCAAAGTAGTTGTAGCTACTGATCTAGTCTTTTCTTTCTTCTCTTCCCTGATCACTATGACAAACAATAACAACAACAATGGAATCCAAAATTCTAACCAACCTAATCACCATTAACACAATTGTCCAAGCACCAATAAAATTAACCAGCAGAAACTATCCTTCATGGAAACTTCAATTTCTAACCCTTCTTATTGGATATGACCTCCTTGGCTACATCAATGGATCCAAAACCTGCCCTCCACCACCAACAACAACCAACAGTAACACCACTCCCAACCCTACTAACCTTTCTTGGATTGGGATAAAGACAAATTTGATGTGTGTACTTTTAAAAATTTTACAATCCGGTGTGTGAACTTTTCAAAATTACAATTTAGTGTTGCAACCTGCTGAAATAACGCAAATTAGTGTTATCAGCAGGTCACTAACAAGTTAACAGTGGCTTTGTGCTGAATGTGTGCTGACATGGATTAGCACATGACCGTCATGTGCAATTTAATATGAAATTACTAAACTAACCCTACTCATAAGTGTTACCATCGTGAACTTAATTATAACTTTCTTTTTTAAAAAAAATTTCTTCTTTAACTATCTTCCTATTTTTGCTCCATACACTTTGTTCACCAAATCAGCTCGTGAAAACAATCGGCCAAGCTTTTCGATGGATGGTGATACATGCTTCTGTGCCAGGCGTTGTGTGATCAAAACGTCATGGACAAATCGAAATCCAAGTAGAAGATTCATGACATGCGAGAATAGAGGGTGCTCATTTTTCCTTTGGGTCGATCCTCCCATATGCGATAGAGCAAAGGCTGTCATACCTGGATTATTGAGAAAGATCAGTGCTATGGAGGTGGAAATGTGCAAGAGTTGGAAAAGGGAAAACTTTTGTGGGCATGAGCAATATTTTCTATTATAATTATTATATGTAAATGAATTAATGTGCCAGCCCTATTTTGCTCTTACGTATGAATATTAGGCTGAAATATGGATGTAATTGTTGAAAAGCTTGGCACTTTGGTCAATTCTGAAGTATTTTGTTGCTAGGATTACTTAGGTTTAGAATTTCATCAATGTGTTTAATGAAATGCTTAAGAGAAGGTTAACAGGTAAAATATATTGCTAACTTTTATTGTTTTGCGGGCACTGATGTAATGATAAGATGAAATTTAGCTGTTGTTTATTCATTCTATATCTCTTTTTTTTCTATATAGTATGTAAATTGTTATTCTACTTTCTTGCCATCCAAAGACACAACAATGATGCTGCTTATATGAACATACAAGAAACACACATGAGTTTGAATCCCTAGCTTTGATTCAGTAAAAACGAAAAAAAAACAGAGATACTAAAGAGAGAAAAAAACACGAATTCAGTAAGAAGTTGAAGAACAAAATGATCTTTTACTAATGGCAAAGATGTTTAATGTTCATATCCATATATTACTGATAAATCAATCACATTCTATATGGCTTATAAATATGTCCAAAAACCTACAATTATAATTAACATGGGAAATGCAAGTCAACATATTGACTCGTCCACAAAAGAACCAACTATCCAAAATATGAGTAACAAGTATCTCTGTTACATCTTGAACTTATAATACAAAGTTGATCAATATAATCTGTCATGAAGTTGCACATCGCAATCAAGAAAATCTAACTCTTTTACTTCTCTCAGAGGTCTGTGATTGGTGTTGGCTAGCATTTGTATTTCCAGCAGTGTTGTCATCATTTCCAGGTGTTGTTCTTTTCAGTTCCTTCTGTTTTGCAGCTTGTGTTTTCTGATAAAAATAGTCACAAGTTACATTAGTAATTCATCTAATTTACTTAAATAAACAAAGTTTAAAACTCATACTCACCTGTAACTGAGATCTAGTGATGAATCTCTTTCCTCACTTCTTGAATCCTTCCTGTTTATCTTTCATGAAAGCAGGCTTAGGTTCATTACCAACTTTTCTTTTCCCCTCAGGATAAATAACCCTTTGTCCATCAGTCTTTGGTTGTAAATTTTTTTTTAAAAAAAAAATTCTTGTTGTAAAATATATTTAAACTAAAAATAATTATATGAAGAGTAACAAAATGTAAACTAATATCACATTAATACATTTATCACCACTGTTCCAGTTGCTAAGTCTATGTAAACACCATATCCCCTTGCTGGCTATGAACCAAGTCCTGGAATATAAGTATTCTTGGCCTTCTTGGTCATTGAATAATACTTTGAACTTGTCAGCAATTCAGGACTTCCAAATCTGGAAACTGTTAGGCTTCTTTGTTGTTCCTCTTGGGAACTTTGTTGTTCAACTTGGCTACTTTGATGTTCACCTTGGGAAGTATATTGTTCAAGTGTTGCTTCAACTTGATTACTTGTAGCTTTTTTTAGCTTGACAACCTGATATAAACCAGCATCACATTTAGAGATACAAAAATTATTACAATATTAATAATATACATAGATTAATGTATGCTGATGAAAAACAATACCTGAAGTTTTGGGATCCTTGAATTGATTCCAATTGCAAGCCTATGTCCAAGCTCATTTGAAGGAGTACTCACTGGCTCATTTGCTGTCTCATGTGGCTGCTCAGAATTTGCAGGATTAATTGATTTCTTCAACAAAGGACATGTTTTTTTGTTATGTCCCTTTTGAAAATAAACTTGACATGTCATGATTCTACCTTTTCTAGACAGCTTATAGCCACTTGAATTTTCTCCTTATTCTTTCCTCCTATTTTTAGGAGGTCTGCCAGGCATGTTTTTATACTTAGGAGGTTATGGAGGATCAAGATTTAATTTTTTCCAGAACTTAGGACCATTCATTGGTTTCATCATATGACCATAGGCTTCTAAGCAAGTCTGTTTTTTATAACACATGTGAACATAATCTGCAGGATCATGACCTAAGTGCTGAATGGCACAAATAGCTTCAAGGTAGGGAATGCCTGTCAATTCCCATTTTCTACATGGACAAGTTTTCTTTTCCAAGTCAATAACATATTATACCCCGCTTCAAACCCACTATTTCCATTCCATATCATCTCACAATTACCACTTTCTTTAATATTCTCATGTAATTTTCTCCTAATTCTAGTTCCAAGTTCTCCTACCCATTTGGTGGCCATTTCTCTATACTAACTAACCTCTTGAAAGCCAATTTCCTAATGTCTTCCAACATTGAATATATATTTTTGGTCCTAGCATCTATGATTTTTCCATTAAAAGCCTCGACAAGATTATTGTCAATAATATCACATTTTACCTCCGTTCCAAAGTATGCTTGACACCAATGTCTTGGATGAGTTTTGAGCATGTCTTCATAGCCTTGTGGTGTGATCTTCTTCAATCTTGTCATGTTGGATTCAAAATCAAGCATGTTGGAAGACTTTGCACATGCCCAAAATAACTTTTGCAAATCCTTATCCCAGCCATGTCTTTTTTCTCCAATTTGCATATAGGTGTCGAGCACAACACCTATGTTCTGCCTCGGGTATAATTGAACCAACATCATCTAAAACCCCCTGCAAAATACAAAAAAAAAAGGGGGATCAAGATAATATTATTGTCCTTTTGCAAACAAGATTAAACATGATAATAAAAAGTAAATAACTAACCTTTCGTTGATTTGTGATCAGTCCAGCCACTTCCATTGCCAAGTCCCAAGTTCTTATTAAGTAAATCCAAAAACCATACCCATGTAGCTTTCATTTCACAATCAACCATAGCCCAAGCCACCGGGAACATTTGATCATTCTCGTCCCTCCCCACAGCTGCTAATACCTGCAGCCTTTAAAAGCCCTTGCTTCAAGCAATCTATGGAAATATATAATCCCTAAAAAATTATCATACTTTCAAGTAGTGGTCTTGATACTTTCAGCCGAGTTGTGCTCCCTTCATTTGATCTCTCTTTTTCAGCACAATAATCCTATAGAAGTGCAAATTATTTTTCAATGTCACCTTGCAACTTGTTAAGCACCTGACCCTTTGCCCTTTTCACTTTTGTTAAAGCCATGGCAAGCTTTAAGTCTTCTTTAATTAACTGCTTCAAGTCTATTAATGTTATGGTTGCTATTGTTGTTTTTCGTGATCCATAACGCAATGGAAAAATAAAACTTTTAACCATAAAACCCATAACCCGGATCCATGTAATTCGAACTAGATTGATAGAGAGGGTTTCCAAAACCTTACCAAGACGATTTCTAGGCAAGAACGTTGGAAGGAAGAGAGGGGGTTCACACCGGTGACACCCTACCTCAAGCTTTATGTGTTCTTTAGTCGGATTGAGACGTCACCAAAAGATCACGCCCTTTACGGTATCCACATGAACAAGGTGATCTAAAGCAAGATTGGTCTGCTAGAACCTTTGTTGTCTCACAATAATTTTTCTCTCTCTGTGTTTCTCAAAAGTAGTGTAGGAAGTAGGAGGAGAAAAAGGCTTAACCTAAGCCCTAGAGAATAAGATATATATATACACATCCAATCTAGGGTTTCACTTACCAAAATAATTTTGGTAGGAATGGACTTCCTTTTCTACTTTGATTCCAATTCCAAATTAGAATCCTTTCCTATTTATTTTAGACAACTCTTACCTAAAATAAATTAGGAAATAAATAAATAGTAATATAAATACATACATACATATATATATATATATATATATATATTTACTTATTTATTTAAACTTCTATAGAGATAATTAATGGGCTTATTAATCCAAGTCT
>CATIWK010243626.1:0-22094 GCA_949634005.1 Mallotus japonicus
TCCCTAAAATATACAACAATTAGGGCTAACTCAATAAATTCACATATAAAAACCCTAGTCGCCTCCATTTCTTCTTTTCTCTCTTTATTCTTTCTCAAAAAACTTTTATTTTTGGCCATTATCGATCGTCTCTTAGAATGGTATGATCGATAGTGGTCCTTTACTATCACTTTCTATGTTATTTACTTTCTTTTACTTTTTATATATCTTTGATCTGTTTGTTCTTTCTTTTTTTTTAATCTTTCTTCATAGAGTTTTTACCCTTTTATGGGATGGTATTCCTTTATAGATTTCATATATCTCTTTATCATGAAAATTTTGTTGATATTTCTGCAATCGGACTCATTTAAAGACCAAAAAGTCGATTTATGGCTTATTAAAGTCATTGAGTAAAACGTATGGATCACTGAGTTGCAAATTAAAAGAGCTCTAATAGATATTTATCATGAAATTTATTACGATATCCTACTAGAAAAAGATAAATATTTACTTATCTTATAAAGTAAGGGGACTCTTCCTTAAAGTCTACATATAAAGAGCTCTTAAAGGTCTTATTTTTCATCTAATATGATCTTATATGATCCTACATTCTACATTTTACTTTCAACATACAAATATTTTACATCAAATATTCTCGCTTAAGCATCATAATGCTTGTGGATGAGCGATCCATAATTCATTCTAGTGTGTTAATTGTGCTCGTGGGTTTTCAAGGAGACTTCAAGGCATCATCTCGGCTCTTTGGAAGGCTTGGATTCATCAAGTGGCAACATTTATGGGAAAGGTTCAGTAATTCCAAAGAAATAAATACAGAAAAATAATTGGGTTATGATCCATCTAATAAAAATAACATTCTGCTCATTCTTGTGTATATCTCATATGTTATAACAATTAGCAATTCATTCTTATCTTGTATAGTCATTAGAAATACAATTCTTGTACTATAAATGCTGCTTATAAGTAACTGCAATAATATAAGCTGCATTTTTCTACAAATCTTTTCCTTTCAAGCTCAGGCACAATGTGGTTCCCATATTGATTCTAACTCTCCAACTACAGTCCTTCTTCCCTCTATAATTCCCATTTCCAATTCAACAACTACATACTCATATAAGCTCAATCTAATCCCATCGAACACCAATTCATCATCTAACCAACTTGAAATATCATGTTCAAACCCAAATACTAACATATAAACCAATAACATATCCCCATAAAACCAACATGATCATGAACCCATTCACTCACGTCAAACAACCTCACCCGATGATTCCATATCCTCTCCATCAATGACCTTAACTTATGTTATCACAAGTACAAGGCTTTCTTTGGTGGTTGACTTGACCAAATATGCCTCATTAACAAATGACACCGCCTTTTCACTAAAAAATACGGTGACACAATTACAAATTGGATCATTAAAACCTAAAGCTCTTCATGCTACCAGCATCTTTCCAGTTGAACCAAATTCATTTACACGAGTAGTAAAATCAAAGGAGTGGAATCAAGCCACGAAGGCTGAAATGGATGCTCTTATTGCTAATAACACATAGGATTTAGTTCTTCCTACATTTTCATAAAATATCATTAGCTGTAAATGGGTTTAACGTATCAAACAAAAACATAATGGCTCCATTAATATATATAAAGCACGGTTAATTGCGAAGGACTACAATCAAAGGCCTAGAGTTAATTTTCATGAGACATATATTTCAGTGATCAAACCTGCTATGATTTGACTTATTTTATCAATTGCTTTATCACAAAAATGGCCAATCAAATAATTGGATGTTTCTAACGCCTTGCTTCATAGTCAATGTAATGAGATTGTCTTCTTGACGCTACCTCCAAGTTTTGTTCATCAACAATTCCTAAATTATGTATGCAAATTAAAATAATCCTTATATGGCTTGAGGCAAGCACCCCATCAATGGTTTCGTTGTCTCCAAGATGCACTAATAAATCTTAGTTTTATCATGTCCAAAATTGATACTTCTCTCTTCTATTATACTCGGGCTTGCACAACTATTTTTTATCTCATTTACGTTGATGATAATATTTCAATGGGTAATGATATCTCCCATGTTAGTTCTATCTTCTCCTCTCTTCAGCATCAGTTTGCATTAAAGGATCTTGGTACATTACATTATTTTTAGGAATTGAAGTAACATGGACTTCACATGGTTTATTACTAACCCAGCAGAAGTATATCCAGTACACACTTGTCCGAGCCAAAATAGATTCAGCTAATGCGATATTAACTCCATCATGTCTATAATCCAAGTTTTCATTACACAGAGGTGCTTCTTTTCCCCGATCCAACATTATATAGAAGTATAGTGGGAGGTTTACAATATCTTTTATTCACACGACGCAATATTTCTTACTCTATTAATAAAATCTTACAGTTCATGCATCAACCCACAGATGAACATCGGCCTGCTATTAAAAGAATTTTAAGATATCTATATGGCACTCTGTTTTATGGTCTTTTTATTCGGCCATCTTCTTTCAATACTATTAGTGTCTATATTGATGCCAATTAGGGTGGTTTTATGAATGATAGAAAATCCACATTCAGTTTTTGCATCTTTGTTGGCAATAATTTAATAGCTTAGGGTTTTAAAAAATAACGGACCACTGCTCGCTCATCAACCAAGGCTAAATATTGATCCATTGCCTCCAACACTTATGAACTTTAGTGGGTTACCTCTTTACTAAATGAATTAGGCATACTAACTAGCATTGCACATATCATTTGGTGTGATAATCTTAGTGTCACCTATCTTACCAACATACCTATTTTTCATTCTCACTCCAAACATTTTGAGATAGACTTTCATTATGTCAGAGATCAAGTACTCCACAAGTTACTATTAGTTAAATATATCTCCTCAAATTATTAGATTATAGATTGTCTTACAAAACCACTGTCCAGGAATCTATTCAACATTTTATGAAACAAGTTGACAGTGGATGCACCCCCTGTTCAACTTGCAGAAGACAAAGATAACATTAAGCTCTTCAGCTCATATTCATCTCATTGTTGTGTATATCTCATCTATTGTAACAACTAGCAACTATTGTAACAACTAGAAATTCATTCTTATCTTATATAGTCATTAGCAATACAATTCTTGTACCATAAATACCGTTTATGAGTAACAGCAATAATATAAAATGCATTTTTTTGCAATATTATTTGGTCCACCATCAACTAAATAATATATGAAAAGTATCAATATATGAATATGGACTTATAATTTTATATCCTTTAGACATATGATAATTAATAAGATAAACGGGATAATAATCCATTTAAGATAAGGTAAATGGCTATCTCTTTTAAATTTCAATATACAAGCTTTATGTTTGCATTAAAAACCTGAGGGTCTATATAAAAACTACCTCTTTAATATTAAAAATGAACATAAGCGTTAGTATAAGTGTAAGTTTCCTAGAGGGGGGTGAACAGGGCTATTGAGAATTTAAAATGTAATTAACAAAATTAAGAAGAGATTAAGGGATTAAGAGAATTTGACATAATTGTTTAAGGAATTCAGTTTATCAATCAAACATACGTCTCCACCTAACTCTTCCAAGTTAAGATTTTTAACCCACTTCAATCTATTCACTTAGATTAATTGTTATACAATAAGTTTTAGGCTCAACTTAAACCTTACATAAGAGTTTTCAAAGGCTTACTCTTAAACCAAAATCCCAAGTGTGTTAAAGGTTAACATTTAAACTAAATTTCTTTCTATATGTAGTTTTGCACTTCCCTTTTCTTAACCTAAGAAAACAGGAAGAAGTAGAATCCTAAGCTAGAACACAACTCACTATTAAAGAGTAATTAGAATTTAGAAAAATAGCAAGAGAGAAGTTAATGCACAAAGCTTTTAAGCAATAAATTCTTCAACTAACAAAGTGTGTAACTTTTAAATGATCCTCTAGCACTTCATTTTATAGTTAGAGATCATAAACTAGTTGTTGTAGTGCATTAAATTCATTCTCAAGCTTTCATGCCTTCATTAAATGTAAAAATAGCTTTTTGTAGGAATTGAGCTTCTCACGATCATAAGGGCATGCTCACGATCATGAGTCATGAAAAATATAGTCGTTAGACTCAAAAGTAGCCATGGATGAATAGGTGTCACGATCGGATCACGATCATGACAGGTGCTCGTGAGCAGCTTAGGGCTTCAAAGCTTCAAGGAGCTTATAAGCTCACGATCTGAAGTGATGGTCATAGCCTAATGCCTAGGTCAAGATCATGCCCCAATCATGAGGGTCATCCATGAGCGGTCTAGTCTTCAGGGTCTTGAAAGTAGCTCAATCATCACGATCTGAATGGCTTGGTCATGGTCTGGATTATTGATCATGATCCACTCACAATCGTGAGTGCAGGTCGTGAGCAGCGCATACTTCTTCACATTGTAAAGCCTTTTTCAGTCTTTTGCTCATAAGATTGGCTCCCAATCATGATGGATGCTCATGAGGCATACTAAGTGACTTGAAATGGCTTGAACTTGATGTAGAATAGCTCCTATTTGGTCCTTGATGATTGTTTATGCTTCAAAGGACTTAGGAGTGCCTTAAGTACCCTTTCAAGTGCCTTGAGCATTCTCAAAGTGAAAGTTAGATCTATAAAAACTTAACAAACTTAATTAGTTTAATCAGATTACTTGTTAAAGTCAAAATATAAACATTGATAATACAAATGGTCAATAATCTCCCCTTTTTGACTTTGACAACCAATTTGATAAAAGAAATCAGTGCATAAGCAAGTATGATTATGTCAAGTGTGTATAACTCCCCCTTAACATTATACTTGATAGATTTTTACAAAATTTTTTGTGTGCTCCTCCTTAATGTGTGCATTAGTGAACATCAAAATGGTGTTAACATGAGGCATTAATATTGAGTTAAAGATTGAGCACAAATATAAAGATGCACAAATTTGATACTAATACGACATTTCTTCTCCCTATTTGTCAAAGATCGAAAAGAGAATAAAATGAAGAGCCAATGATAAAGATAAGCACAAAGAACATAATTTCAATAATAAAAAGAGAGTACAAGGAGAAGAAATATGTAGTCCATCATAAACCATGAAAACAAAAAGAACACAAAGATAACTTAAACATGAAAAAACAAAAAATAAGGGCATAAGAACAAAGTAAACTAAGTGTTAGGATCAATATTTTAGGGGTCCTCTTGAGCATCCACAAAAGGAGGGCTTTAGTAAGCATGTGGAGAAGTATAAGAAGAAGGAGGAAGAGGCCAACTGCATTGAAGGTTGTGATAGGCATAAAGTTGATGGATGTCATATTCCATATAGTCCATCCTTTGATCAAATTAGTCAACCCTAGCATCAACCCTATTAAATCTAATATTGAAATTAGATTCAACAAAGGACATTCTATCAAAAAATTATCCATTCCAAGCGGGTTTATCTTCACTTTATGATGTGGAAGAACATCTTGCTCTTTTCCTTTGACTCATTGAGGGTACTTGAATGCTTAGTTATTGTTGCTCTTCATTAAGTCCTTTATGGTCAAGCCCCAAAGTCCTAATCCTCTTAATGTCTTTAAGATATTTCTCCAACTCTTTAATAATTTCTTAGTTTTCATGTTGCCACAACCATTGCTCACCCACCTTCTTAAATTGCTTGGAGTTTTTTAGGATGGTTTCATCAAGAAGGTTATAAGGGATGGAGTCTTGGGTTTCAATGTTGATGTTGAAGTGGTTTGCAATTCTAGTCGCTATCCCGTAAATGCAAATGCTACCACTTACACTATCACTCACCAACCATAACCTCCATTGCAATTATCTCCCTAATTAAACCTCAATATTATATTGAATAAAATGAAGAAAAAAGTGGTCATCAAAAAATGCAGCCTCATTACTAAGTCCTCTAGCATGAAAAGTGTATGTGATAAACCGATGTATGTACCACATAGCTTTAGAAGAGAAAGAGGATGGCTTAGAATGGCCGACAAAGAAGGGGTATACATTTGGCTTTATGTGAGAAATCTAAAAAGAGTGAGGGGTCCAAAGGGTGTTTGATTATTGGAGTCTCATTTGATGAAAACCAAAAAGGGTGTCAAAGTCTTCTTTAGTGAGAAATCTATCCCTTCCTCCAAGTTTGAACCTCATACTATACCAACGGTTTTGCTCATCAATATGGTGAGTTCGAAGGCAAAAAGAATAGAGGAACTCACACGCAAGAGAAGGAATGGTTCTAAAATAAGAAAAAACAAAGTCGAGCATTCCTATTTTTCAAAGCAATGTCTTGACTTGATCATAGCAACCAAAATTTTCAAGTGCTCCCTTAGATATGTAGTGAAAAGGTATGAAGTTTCTCTTTGAAAAAACATTGGAGTAGTTACGGATTTCGGTTAAAGAGTAAGATAAAGGAGGGCTTTTCTTGGGTTGCTCCTTTGTGGCTCTCCTTGCTTAAGAGGATGAAGGGGCCTCTTGAGTTTTCCTTTCACTTCTAGTAGAATTATTAGGAGCCATTAAAAATAGAAGAAAGAGTAGAGAAGAAAACTAGAGGAAACAATAAAAGTAGTGGTGTGTAGGAGTGACTTTAGAGGATTTGTGAGATGGAGAGCAAAGTGTTTAACATGGACTGAAAGATAGGTATTATAGATGAAAAGAATCAATTTTGGCCACTAGATGAGGAAAAAAATCAATACCAAAGAATTTTTGGTCGTTAAAGAGGCATGATTCTTCATTAAAAGCCACAAAACTATTTTCCTAGGTCTGTTAGGACTTTGCCACGGTCGTGAGAGGTCAATCACGATCGTGAGCACACATCGTGACACCATCTCATGATCGTGAGCAAAGACCGTGAGGAGTTCAGGATCTTACCATTACAAGTGTCACAATCTGCATTAAACAATGTGACGGTCATGAGCAAAGTGTAAGGTAGTCCTTGAACTTTCAAAAAATTTGTAATCAGGTCCAAAAAAATTTTGAAAAATGTGATAATTAAGTCCTTCTGAACTAAATTGACAAAATAAAAATTTTTAAAAAGAAGCAATTTTTGCACTTAATAAAAGAATATTTGTAATCTTTTCTAAAAAAAAAAAGAATATTTGCAATCATTTTTTATCATGCAAAGTTCAAGGATCATTGATGGACTTTTTAATATTTGCATGATTAATAATTAATCTTTTGAATTAATTTCAAAGATTAATTATTAATTTTCAATTTTAGTATGTAAAAATGAGCAAGTATGAGCATATATCACAATATATAAAATCAAATCATTAAATAATGCAATCAAATAGATATCAATTAGAAACAAGCATTATTTCAAACTAGAGACATCCAACATGCCAAACTTTTGCTTGATGTAGTTCATTCTCTCTTCGTTGAGAAGTATAGTAAAAATATTCGAAAGTTAATTATTAGTATCAACAAAAACAAGCGATATATCACTACTTTGAACATGATCACACAAGAAATGGTGTCTAATGTCTATGTATTTAGTTCTATAGTGTTGATTGGGGTTCTTGCTAAGATTGATTACACATGTGTTATTACATTTGATAGGAATGTGATCAACCTTAATGCCAAAGTCCTTACGTCATTGTTTTTGCCACAAAACTTGTGAGTAACAACAACTAGCCGCCACATACTCGACTTTGGTCATGGACAAGGCAACCAAAGCTTGTTTTTTGCTAAACCATAAAACTAAACATTGTCCTAAGAATTGACTAGTTCCAAAAGTGCTCTTTCTATCTAGCAAACTACCAGCAAAGTCTGCATCCGAATAGCTAATAAAGTCAAAGGAATCACTCCTAGGATACCAAAGTCCTAAATGTAAGGTTCCTATAAGGTACTTAAAAATTCTTTTAACCACATTTAAATGAGACTCCTTAAAGCATGATTGAAATCTAGCAAACATAATATCGAGTCTACTAGCGGTAAGATAAAGAAGGGATCAGATTATACCTCTAAATCGCTTTTCATCAACCGGCTTTCCACTTTTATCTTTGTAAAGCTTGGTGGTGGTGCTCATTAGAGTCTTGCTTGCCTTAGCTCCATCCATCCCAAACTTCTTGAGGATGTCTCTTGTGTACTTTACTTGATTGATAAAGATCTTATCTTCTCCTTGCTTGATTTGGAGACCAACAAGGAACTTGAGTTCTCCCATCAAGCTCATCTCGAATTCACCTTGTATAAGCTTAAAAAATTCCTCACATAAAGAGTGATTAGTAGCACTGAAAAAATCATCAACATATATTTGAATAATTATCAAGTTATTTTTGGATTTCTTTATGAATAGAGTTGTGTCAACGTTACCTTTAAATAAATCTTTCTCTAAAAGAAAGTTACTCAATCTTTCATACCAAGCTCTAGGAGTTTGTTTTAATCCATAGAAAGCTTTTGAAAGTTTGAAAACATGGTTAGGATAATCAAAGCTTTCAAAACTCGGGGATTGTTCAACATTCACCTCCTCTTGTATAAAACAATTAAGAAATGCACTTTCATATCCATTTGATATAAGATACAAATGCAAGTAACATCCTAATAGCTTCTAACCTTACAATAAGGGCAAAGGTTTCATCATAATCAATGCCTTCTTTTTTATTATAACCTTCAGCTACTAATCTAGCTTTGTTCCTAGTTATGATGCCTTATTCATTCATCTTATTTCTAAACACTCACTTGGTACCTATAATAGGATGATGCTTGGGCCTAGGAACTAAATTCCATACTTAGTTTCTCTCAAATTGATTTAGCTCTTCTTGTATAGCAAGGACCCAAAATTCATCACACAATGCATCATCAACACTTTTGGGTTCAATTTGAGAGATAAAGGTTAAATTAATAATAGACTTAAGATGAGATCTAGTGGTTACCCCTTTTAAGGTGTCACCAATAATGAGGTCCTTTGGATGTGCTTTCTTGAAACGCCACTCCTTTGGTAATTCATCCTTCAAGGTGAGTTGAGCTACTTCCTCATTTTCTTCCTTGTAGGGATCATCAATCTCCAAAGACTTGTTTGCACTCTCCTCTTCAAGATTCATATCCATAAAGTCCTCTACAATATTGTCAACCTAACAAAATCCTTTCTAGGATCAAGTGTGTTAGACTCATCAAAAATAACATGCATGGACTCTTCAACCACTAGAGTTTTTTTATTAAAGATTCTATATGCTTTGCTTGAGGTGGAATAGCCTAGAAAAATTCCTTCATCGACTTTGGAGTCAAATTTCCTACGATTATCCTTGGTATTTAATATAAAGCATTTGCAACCAAATACTCTTATATATGAAATCTAAGGTTTTCTATTGTTCCAAAGCTCATGAGAAGTTTTATTCAAAATAGGTTATTTGAAGACTCTATTAGCAATATAGCAAGCGGTATTGACAGCTTCCAACCAAAAATATAGTGCAAGCTATATTTATTAAGCATAGTTCTAGCCATATCTACCAAGGTTCTATTCTTTCTTTCAACTACCAATTTTGTTGAGGAGTTCTGGGAGAGGAATAGTTATGAAAAATACCATTTTCATCATAATAGTTTTTTAAAAATTTATTTTCAAATTTGGTTCCATGATCACTTTTAATAGAGGAAATATAAAAACATTTTTCTTTTTGAACTCTTTTTGCAAAACATTGAAAAGCTTTAAAATCATAATTTTTGTGAGCAATCTAGAGTAATCATCAACATGTATAAATGAATAATGCATTCCGCCTAAGCTAGCTACTCTAGTAGGTCCAAATAAATCCATGTGAATTAATTCTAAAGGCCTAGAGGTAGACACTTTATTTTTTAGTTTAAAAGATGATTTAGTTTGCTTTCCTTTTTTACAAGTATCACAAGTCTTGTCTTTTGTGAACTTGAGTTTGGGTAAACCATCCACAAGCTCATTTTTACTAATATCATCCAAAAGTTCAAAATTTGCATGTCCTAACCTCCTATGACAAGTCCATGTGTCATGAGAAATAGAAATTAGACATTTAATAATCTTTATTATTAACTTTATTCAAGTCAATAATATAGACATTGTCAACTCTTTCACCACTAAAGATTACTTTGTCATCTTTCAAACTACTAACAAAGCAATTTTTAGGGTAGAAAGTGAGAAAGTGATTTTGTTTCCCATGTCATAAAGTTGACTTATACTAAGTAGATTATGCTTCAAACCATCAACTAATAAAACATGATGAACAGATAAAGTTTAAGTGTTACTTATCTTGCCAATTTCAACAATCTTCCCTTTTGCATTGTCCCAAAGGTGACATTTCCTAGTGAATTAAATTTTAACATTTCAATATTAAAATTTTATTCATCAATTTTGATTTTAATAGTTGACTAACCAAAAATTATTTGAATTAATTATTAAAATTGATGAATTTTATTTTTTGAAATATATATCATTTAATTGTAAATTTTTAAAAAATTTAGGTTTATAAAAATTTTTAGAGTGTGTTTTGATGCAATCATTTGATTTGAATCTTAGATTTCAAATATTAAAATTTCAAATAGCATGTAGTTACATGTTATTTCAAATCCTCATTAAATGAATTATTAAATTCATTGTGGATTTGTTTGAAATCCTCATAATACAAATTCATATAGTTGTCAAACAAGAGATTTCATTGAAATCCAAATTCATACTCAAATCTCTTGCATCCAAACATAGCATTAAGGAAATTTTAAATAAATTTTTAACAAATGATATAAATTTTTTAAAAATAAAAAATTAGTATGTAAATTTAAAAATTTTTAAAATTTTATAATTAGGTAATATATATTTTTTAAAAAAAATTATTAATTTATTTATTAGTCTAAATAATTTTTCCTTAATTAACCATTAAAATTAAAATTTTTATTTGCTAATAGAATTTAATTGTAAAAAATATTTTAAGATAAGATCAAATATGTTCTAATTTAAAAAAAAAATCTATTAGAAAAAAAAAAACTTTAAAATCTTTGAAGAAGTCTCAGTTTGAGTTCAACGAGAGAGAGAGACAGAGAGGCACATCTGTGAACATGGCTAAATATAGGGCTTAACTTAAGGTAAAAAAAAAAAAGCCGCTTCCCTTCCAAATAGTTGGCATCTTCTTCGTTTTCTTCAATTCTCTCTACCCAAATTTATATAAATAAACATAAAATCTTTGAACACCATCTTCGCCGGCGAGCCCTGGCCTAGTGCCTAAAATGACTCCCGATGGCGCCTAGCCACTCAGGTTGGAGTCTGATTTGCCCCCGTTGTACATTGGCAAAACAAAAATAATAATAATAAAACACCGTCTTCAAACACTTTTTTTCTTCTTTTTTACAGCTCCAATAATTCCATCAAATTTTTTGCTTTTAGGACCATTCTTTCTTCGCACAGATTTATATAAATCAACCCATCACACAGATAAATGCTTGAAAAGAAATCATCGGAAGAAACCCAGATCACAAAACAAGAATTTGGTGGCAGAGGCAAAGACAAACTCATTTCTACGATCGTGGATCACCAGAACCATCATAATCATCTGCACCAACATTTTCGAATCCAATCTCAATCCTACTCCCGACAAAACCAGTTTCTTAGCCCACCATCATCATCACTTTGTCCACCCATATCACCAAATGCACTACTGCAACCGAAGCTGTTAACCCACCAACCTCACTTTCACCGTCAACATGAACGACCCATTTCCAATCATCCTTGGACAACTGCCCAAAAACCCATTCTTTCATCTACAGCACCCAACGAAAGACTTTCTTCAATTATGACTTCTTCTGTTTCTCATTCTCCTTCACTGTCTTTTCTCCCTATTCATCAATCCCAATCCGATTTTACTGCAAAACCCGGTCCATTTTCTGTCAGAACCATTGCACGTGCTTATAGATTCATTTTTCATTTTAGCCATGCTCGTTTGCTTTGTGTACATTTAACGGTTCTCTTTCTTATTTCTTTACCTTCGTTTTACTTCTTTTTATCCAGTCCTCACCCCTTTTTTATCCTTAATTTGCTTTCAATTCTTGCTTTTTCAGTTACCCTTTTGGTGTCTCTCAATCTTGCAATCCCTCGTTTGCCTTCTATTCGCTTGCCTCTCTCACGTTCTTTGCCTAATAGGCTTAATTCAACTGGATTACCCTCGAATGTTTCAAATCCTGTTATATGGTCGATTGGGTCAAAGCCAGAAATAGAAAAGAAGCCAAATTCAGGGTCTTGGGTTCAAGTTTATAGCAATGGTGATGTTTATGAGGGTGAAATTCACAATGGAAAGTGTTCAGGTAGTGGGGTTTATTACTATTATATGAGTGGCAGATATGAGGGTGACTGGGTTGATGAGAAGTACGATGGCTATGGGGTTGAAACATGGGCGAAAGGGAGCAGGTATAGGGGGCAATATAGGCAGGGTTTAAGACACGGAATTGGTGTTTATAGATTTTATGCTGGCGATGTTTATTCTGGGGAGTGGTCTAATGGACAATGTCATGGGTCTGGCATTCATAATTGTGAGGATGGGAGTAGATATATTGGGGAATTCAAGTGGGGGGTCAAGCATGGCTTTGGTCACTACCATTTCAGGTAAAGTTTAGGTCATTTGGTTCCTTGCAGGTTTTTATTATTGGTTGCATTTTCTTCTTTTTCTTTTTATGAATTATGATTGCTGTCTTTGCTTTGCTTTTGTTTAAATTGCATATTCTTAATCATGCTAGGCGATGTAAGTTTGGGTGGCTACATTGAGTTTTTCTACTTGATGGAATAAGCTTTTTGTCTGATCATCTTAGTCGTTAGGGAATCCTTTTCCTTGGTTTAACTACAATCAGCCTTCACATAGCAAAGCCAAAAAAATTTTGTATGCTTTTAGGGCTTCTGATATTGGTCAATGATGTATATTCAGTTAATAAGAATTTAATGTGGACTGTCTATGGTTGAAGGGATTTAGGCAATTAAATCTCAACAATTTGCTATAGGTTGATTATGATACAACTGAAGGGATTTAGGCAATTAATCTCAACAATTAGGCTAGAATAGGGTTGATTTTGGTTAGACCAAAAGAGACTATAATTAGCTTTAAAACCTCTTTAAAAATTCAGAATCAAAACACAAGGATAAGTTGCCTGCTAGGTATCCTTTTTATGCTAACCATAATAAAGGATTTAATGAAGAGTAATCTAACCATCATATAAAGACTTAATAAAAGAAACTTTAATGACCTAAACATTTTTTAATAAAGAAACAGAAATGAAATTTCCAAATAAATTAATGATGAAACTGAACGAATTCTCCTGCATCAGATTAGGTCTATTGTTGCTGAGAAATTTTATCTCCTACTATTCTTTCTACTTGTTCTATCCTAATAGCACAGGGTTTAAGATATTATAATAATCTTATGGCAATTGAAATTAAGAAATAATCTTCAACATAGAAACATCTTAACATTGTAAGCATCATATCAGGATGTTTGATCCTATATTTTCTGTTCTACATTGAATACTTCTGTAGATGGTTGATAATTGAACACTAACGAATGTGGTGTATCTGAATAATATATTCTATTCCCAGTCACAAAGAACAACAAATGTTTTTGTATTAAGAAAATTCCGGAGGTCTAATCAATTACTAAGACCAATGTGTTTTATTTTGAATTACTTAGATCAAAACAGTTTTGAATTTGAAATGAAGCATAATATAGTGATCAAGTAGTTACTTTATATGTAAATTAATTATAAGTTTATGATGCAAGATAGAGTTGCCAAACAGTTACAGGGAGAAAATTGGATTCAGTGGCAATTTTCAGGCACTTCATCATGTTGCTAATTTAATTTCAAATTTATTGATCTGAGGTATACGTTGTTCATTATGCAGAAATGGGGACAAATATGCTGGGGAGTATTTTGCAGATAAGATGCATGGTTTTGGAGTTTATCAGTTTGGAAATGGGCATCAATATGAAGGAGCATGGCACGAGGGAAGGAGGGAAGGACTTGGTATGTACACTTTCAGAAATGGGGAAGTACAATCTGGTCACTGGCAAAATGGTATTCTAAATGTGCCTGGCTCATTGAATAATCTTTCTGGATCCGCATATACAGTTAGCCATTCGAAAGTCCTTAATGCTGTCCAGGTAACTGCATGTTTAGACTTGTTAAGTCATGTTGTCATTAAAATTTTCTTGATAAAATTAAAAGCAGTTCATATGAAAAGCATGACATTCAACACGTAGCATGTAAGTCAGGCTTGTTGTGTAGAAACAAGTTGTTGGATAAAAAAAGCTTGACTTCAAAGAATTCTGCTTAAGTTATGATAGGATTATACTGAAGGGTTATTGGTTTCTGTTTTTAGTAAGGCATGGGATCACCCAAAAAAAAAGTTATGATATCTGCATTTTATGAGGATTATACTGGTGGTTTCTGTTTTTAGCAAGGCATGGGATCACCTAAAAAAGTTATGATGTCTGCATTTTATGCAAAGCTTGGAGTTTCAGGACCAAGAATCCTTGAAGGAAAGCCTATATATTTCAATTAAAATTTTTAGCTGAACTTCAATTGGCTCTTCTCTTTAACTACCGTTAGGAAGTAGATGCATAATTTGATGTGTGATTGTGCTGTTTGGAGGTTTTTCCAGACACTGCCTTGGTTAATGAGTTATGAGCCATAATTATTAGGTTATGGGTGCATTGCTTCTACCCAATACTTTATTCTTATTTAAATGAGCTTTTCCAATTGAGTACGCTGGCAAATTCAAAGTGACACTTGGCCACAACATATATGATGTAAATTAGTTACATGAGCTTTTCTTACTGTGCTGTAAGCAGGAAGCACGGCGAGCTGCTGAGAAAGCATATGCTGTTGCAAGGGTAGATGAAAGGGTAAGTAAAACTGTCACAGCAGCTAATAAAGCAGCCAATGCTGCAAGAGTTGCAGCAGTAAAGGCAGTCCAAAGACAAATGCATCATAACAACATTGATGATGGACCAACTCCCTTCATTTAGTCCTACAGCCAGCAAGGCTATTGCGCAGTCATCGTATAAATTGATCTTGATGTTTAAAACACTTGGATTTTAAGTGGTGCTTTATCATTTCTATCCTGTTATTTAGAGTGAAAAGAATCACTAGGTGCCTACTTGGAACCCCATGCAGCCACAGAGGTGTGACTGATTGAGGAGCAAGAAGGATCCCAACTGTAATTTGCCAACTAATATGTACATAAGTTGAGTAAGAAGTTCTAAAAGTGAAGGTTAATTTTAAGCTGAAATGGGGTTTGCCTACCCTTGTAGCTTCTTGTAAATGCACCTAGTTATATGTATTTTCTTCACAAAATGATGCAGCCGTAGTTGCAATTGTAGATAATGGTGTTGTCACTCTTTTATGTTTGCATTTGTTTGTATTGATAATGGTGTTCTTTGAATTCTTTAATTAGCACTATTCCTTTTCTTAACGTCTATAAACAGCTGAAAAGTTAAATGATGATGCTCCATTTACAGGGCAATTTACCTATTTATGGTAAAAAAATTTCAAAATTCCCAGATTCAGGGCAATTTACCTATTTATGGTAAAAAAATTTCAAAATTCCCAGATTATGGTACTTTTTGAATTAATTCCGTTTTTGTGGTCCTTTTATTTATTTTTTTTTTTTTGAAAAAAATTCATTTCGCTACTTCAACTGGTGAAATTACTAGTGGACAAATTTGACCAGACACATTTCGCCTGTGTTAGAAGTGAAATGAGGAAAAATAAATTTTTTTATGCATTTTGCCTTTGAGAACGGTGAAATGTGTGGGAGAATGAGTAATAAATTTTTTTATTGATGGTTCCATACACCGGAAAACGAAAATAATTGACATACAAAGACAAGAACAGAAGCCTGTGCCATTTTGCCAGGCTGAGAGGTGAAAAGGTTGAAGGCATTTTGCCTATCCCACAGGCAAAAAGTGGTCTCATATTGGGCGTGCTCCCGCCTAGTCTCATCAGGCAGAGATGCAGAGACTCGCGTTGACAAACAAAGGGGGGCTGAAATTTATTCACCCATTTCGCCTATTCCACTGGCGAAATGGGTGTTATTTTTTGTCATCAAACAGAGGTGCAGAGATGCAGAGCCATGCAGAGATTGTGGCCATGTGCTATCGAAATTAGAGCAGTCCATGACGTTTATAAGTTAGTATGAATCTACAAACTATTTATTTAGTTTATAAATTAGTATGAATAAAAGTTCTATCTAATTAGAATAGTAACTATAGTTCTATTTAAATTAAAACTGAATAGTATAGTTTTAGTAGTTCTCTCTATTAAAAACTTATTTGTACTACTTTAAAATTATAATTGTGATTAATTATTTAAATAATAACATTAATTAAATTAGTTATGATCATATTTATTAAATTTTAATAAAAATAATAAAATTTCTAGAACTATGTTATTTATTTAGTTTATACTAGTATAAATAAAAGTTCATTTAAATATAATAGGAAATATAATTTTATTTAAGTTATTACTCAATATACTATTTAATTAACTTATATTTATATTATATAAAAGAAAAATGTACCTAATCACAATAGGAAATATAATTTAAATTACATTGTAAAGTTAAATTAAAATTCAATATCCAATAGTATTTGTATTATATAAAATATAAGTTAACCTAATCAAAATAGAAAATAAAATTTAAACTAAATTATAATTATAATTTTACACTTCGTACATTTATATATATTATAAATATTATAAAATAAACTCTTTTTGTTAAAAAAGAAAATAATTTATAAACAATTAATTGTTTTGTAAGGGAAATAACAAATTGGAAAGAAAATAATATAGTGCGTAGGTGTATAAAAGAGTCTGGATCAGATGTATAGATACATACCTGGATCAGATGCAACCCACAGGGGGATCCCACTAGTCAGCTTCCTTACGCCTTACGGGTTTACTTGCTCGTTGACTCGCACACATGTCAGACTCCTTAGTTCATGTTTCAAGACGGGCCAAATGGGGAGCCCGCTGGCCGACACCGGGAGCGTGTAGGTACCGAGGCACACCATGACGGCACGCCCTTTGGTCCACAATTGCTGCGACGACATCTCCACAGGCATATCGAGAGCCCCGGCTTAGGCCGCCGCCTCGATCCGTGTTGGTCCGAGTCCCGAGCCGATCAGCGGACCGGCTTTTGGCCGTTCCACATCCGACCGGGGCGCATTATAGACCCCCATCCGCTTCCCTCCTTATAATTTCAAGCATTCTTTGACTCCCTTTTCAAAGTCCTTTTCATCTTTCCCTCGCGGTACTTATTCGCTAACGGTCTCTCGCCCGTATTTAACATTGGACGGAATTTATTGCCCGATTTAGGCTACATTCCCAAACAACCCGACTCGTAGACAGCACCTCGTGGTGTGATAGGGTCCGAGCACAACGGGGATCTCACCCTCTCCGGCGCCCCCTTCCAGAGGACTTGGGCCCATTCTAATTAGATGGGGAGTAGGCACTTCATAGACCAACCTCATGAAGTGCCTACTCCCTCACATGTCACACCTCCATCTGCTGCAAATCTGTATGAACCTCATGACACTAATGTTGATGATGATGACGACGACGATGACGATGATGGTGGTGATTCTCTGATTAGTGGATCTCAGTTCTTGGATATGAGCAGTGGACGACGTGATCACCGTCGGAATTTGGGGTTACGCTCTAAAATTCGCATGCATAGACCCTGTGACACTTGAATATTTGTAATGCCTCTTTCTGCAACTTCATTCCCATAAATATGGCCTGAATGTTGATATTTGACTTATATATATAAGATTTATGAATTTTTTTTCACTACGTATTTGTTCTTATATTTTTGTTAATTTTATTTATAGTGTGGATTAGCAAAAACATTTCTACTTTGAAATCTATCTTTGTAGATTCTTTTGAAAATTAAAGGTTTTCAATAAATTCAAATCGTAATATGTTTTACTTACGTTTTTAAGTTCAAATTGTAGATAATTAACCAAAAAAAAAAAACAATTGGACCAAATTGAAAGTAATAATTAATGTATTGGACAATGTAAGGACTAAAATAAATTGTTGAAATAATTATAATAGAATTCAGTTTATTCTAAAAAAAATTTATTTAAAAAAATTAATATACAAAATAACATAAGTAAGTAAATATAATCAATACTTAATTTTAATTTTTAATACATAGAAACCAACTTTTTGAGTACAAAATTTTTTTTTTCAAATTTTCACAAAATATTAAAGTACTACTATGAATAAATTACTCATAGTTTTTCAACATGAGTTACTAATTATTCATGACAACCATTTTCTGTAATATATTTCAATTAAATTTTAAAAATCATCTATAATTCTATAATATGGAAAGAAATAAAATAATAGAATATTATTACTATTATTATTATTATTATTACACAATTATTAGTGACTAACTACTATTAAAAATCCATAATCATAACCAAATAATTATTTCCTAATTATAATATTATAAAAGTTAGCATAATCATTATATCATTATATCATAATCATTATATTATAATTATATTCAAATGTCAAATCCGGCCATACAAAATTAAACTTGATGCATTTTGCCAGTAGCACTGGCAGAATGAATCAAATTATTAAAAAAAAATTTTGCATGCATTTCGCCAATAGCACTGGCAAAATGCATCAAATTATTTTGCATTCATTTCGCCAGTGCTACTAGCAAAATGCATGAAATTATTAAAAAAAAATTGGCAATATGTACATTTCGCCAGTGCTACTGGCGATTTGCCTCCAACTACACTATCTTCCCTCCACCTCATCTAAAAGTACCATAAATTGGAAAAATTTTCTAAAAAGTACCATAAAAAATGAAAAATTTTTAAAAAGTAACACAAATTGGAAATTTTGAGAAATTTTTACCACAAATAGGTAAATAGCCCCCATTTACAACCTCTCTCAGGAGAAAATTACATGCTAAGGGTTTTGGTGACATCTCTACTGAAAAAAACCAGTTTTTCTTCTGGAAATTACATGCTACAGATTTAAAAGTTTAGAAAACCAGTTTTTCTTCTGAAAAATTACGTGCTACAGGTTTAAAAGTTTCAAAAACTTAGTTACATTTAGGGGTGGAATCGAGTCAAACATTTTAAAGTTCAGGTTCGACTCGTTTAAAAATTAACAAACTCGAGCTGAGTTCAATCTTAGTAAATTTTCAAAAGTTTGGCTCAAATTCGGCTCGGGTTCGTGTTTGACGAGTTCGAGCCAAGCTCGCGAGCCATGTGAGCTCAACATATAGTATGTATGATTTCTTATTATACTTAGTAATTTAGACTTTATTTACTTACTACTAAATTAATATTATATAATATGTACTTGATTTTATATTTACTTCATAATTAAAATTTTATTTATACTAATTTATACAAAAATTGTATAATTTTATTATTAATATCTAATTTTTATTATAAAATTTAATAATTTTATTACAAATATAAATTTTTTACTAGAATTAAAAACTTTAATTGTATTATATTATACTCACTTAATGCTATACATTATATTAATATTACTTCACATCAAAATTATATAATTATTATTATGAATATATAATTTCTATTATATTTAGTAATTTAAATTATATATAATTTTTATTATGAGTATATGAATTTTATTTAAACTAATTATGAGTATATGATTTTTAAACTAATTTTTACGTTTGAGTATGAATTAGAGGAATTTCTTCATCTTATGAAATTGTAGTACTGGTAGCAGCAGCTAAGCTAGATCTGTCTATATTTTATACAGGTCTGTAGGTCCAAAATTAGGGAATTTTGATAACCTCATTAATGGCTTATGTGATTGTTAGCAAAGATGATTTGTAAATTGCTTCAATAGTCACTTAACTTTGACTTTTGTTTCAAATTGGTTCCGTACTTTTAATTTTTTTCAATTTAGTTTCATAACTTTTATTATTATTTCAAATGGTTTCTTAAATTCATATCAATTGTGCTGATGTGGCAATCAGAAATGGCATATTCCTGGAATATGCACCATGTTTTTTTTTTTTGAAAGAATTGTTGAAAACACAACGCGCACACACACGGCACAGGGACACCACACGCCACTTAACAAAATCATGGCGATTTTGTTAAGCGCGGAGCGGTATATATGCCCCACACACACACGTTATGGGAGCGATGTGGGATCCAAGACCAGGGTATGGAACACCACTAACACAGCACCACACCATACAGACCGCCTGAACTCTTCTTTTTTTGAAAGAATTGTTGAAAACGCAACGCACACACACACGGCACAGGGACACCACACGCCACTTAACAAAACCATGGCGATTTTGTTAAGCTCCACACACACACACGTTATGCCACACACACACACATTATGGGAGCGATGTGGGATCCAAGACCAGGGTATGAAATATGCACCATGTTAGTAGCCATATTAGCATTACATGTTAGAGAAAAAATTCTAAAAATAAGTCCAATCTCTACGTGGCACCCATTACTAATTAACCCTAAAATTAAACTTTTACCTTAAAAGAACAATTCTTTCTATCTTTACTCCCATATCCTCTTGCTCTTGTCTCTGTCCCCTCTGCAACGAATTCTTCTCCCCTCTCACCTGAATTATCATATCCTCGATTTCTCTTACCCCTTATTTGATTCAATTCCACCGAAGAATTTATTTCATTTCAAAATAAATTCCAAATAAAATTCATTTCCAAATGAATTTCAAATTCACTTAAACTAAACATACTTCATGTTTAGTTTCAAATAATTCCACAAAATTAAAAAGTTGGAATTCAAAATGAATTTTACAAAGTTTTCATTTAAACCAAACATATTTATTCTGATTTGCAAATGAATTTCACAAAATTTTATAGAATTCATTTGAATCAAATAAATCCTTAATCTTTCATATCACGTCAATTTCTTTAAAATATTTTATATCATTTGATTTGTTCTTATTAACTGAACTTAGGTTTATGGGTCCCCATGAGTAGTCCAAGTGACAAAAAGCGTGGACATTCTATTGAGGAAACCAAGGATCGAAGCACCCCCACCCCCCTCCCCCAAAAAAAAATTCTTCCCGTTGTGGTGTTGGAATTTAACTACTTGATCTAGTTGTTTTAAAAAAAATAAAAAAACTTAGGTTTTCTGGAAAGCCAAATGAATTTTCAAAGTGTGACTTCACTAAAAACTTCATGAACATAGGCTAATCATAGGCATCAACTCTTTGGATGTCAAAGACAGTGTGAGTATTTATTTATTTATTTTTTATTTTTAATTTTCAAAGAAAGCTTAAAAAGAATTAAAAAAAATTATTGGTATAAGTGTGATTTCCTTTTTTGGCTATTTTCATGAAAAACATATGAATGGATCTTATAATTTCTTCACGTGGTATCATCCACCAATGTCAAGTCATGCTCGAAGTGTTATTGTTGATTTACCCCAAAAGAATTGAGATGGATGAAATTGAATATAAAAGCAAGACGATGCAAAGGAAATTGATATGGGTAAAAGTTGTAGGATTAGTTTTTATTGGGTTTGTGTTTGGTAGGTGTAGGCGGTGGGGTTTGGCGCGCGCCCAAGTGTTGGCGACCACGACACTGTGTAAGCTCAGGGCCTACTAGGATATACGAATATGGGCTTTAGGCTCATTAACGGAGATGGAGTCACCACCAGGATAAAAGCCGGGACACACTTACAGCAACTATATTCCACGGAGGTACCCAGAAGCCGTCTTCAGAGATCGGGTTCGGAAACTGGGTATGGGCTTCGAATGCCCACCCGACCTTGCGGTCGACCTCCGTTTGTGTTTCATATATTATTACCTTTAGTTATTGAATGATTTCCTTATTAAAAGTAGTTCACACATATTTCAATTTTCAATTATTACCAAATTTGCACATTAGTCTCATTTGCTTGTTAATTACCTTGGCAACTCAAACAAATAATTGAAAAAATATTACAATCATACATTCAATACAAAAGGGGAAAGGATTAGGGATTACAATAATTTGTACAATTATTACAATAATTCAAATGAAAAACCACTCAAGAACTAATTAATGGAAATAAAGACTATAAGTTATTACTAAACCTACAACAAATACC
>CATIWK010243628.1:0-12867 GCA_949634005.1 Mallotus japonicus
AGAAATGATGTACTGGTTTGACCCACTGTGAGAATACTACATAGATAATTATCATAAGTATTTCTCATCACAGTAATATTGTTTTAGTCCTTCGACCTTGAAATCACCATGGATTTCTACATAACTATTTTGTATTTTGACACATTCTAACATTGTCTTAATAGGGTGCTGAAATAGAATGTTATTGGATATGAAATGAGTTATGTGAGGAATGTGAGTAATTGAGAAGGAATTTGTCCCTCATTTAATATGAGTAAGATATCTATGGGCCCCTTAATAAGATAGACTGAAGGAAAATACATAGCCATGCTGGAATAAATTGATAAAGAGTTATCATTCTCAGTTTACTTGGAATTAAGTCATAATATGGTTGAACTGTATAAGGATGACATAAACTATGGCTTAAGTTCAATCAAAATATCATGTTACAAAGGGATTACAATATTCACTATAAATTAGGTTATGTCAGATTATCGGCCTTCACATAACTTGGGTAGTCATAATGTCTTGCTAGAGGCCACTTATGACTTATAGGCCTAAATTGAGATTTTAGGCCCACTGCCAATGTTATGTGAACCTACAGGGTCACACACTTAGAACAAGCCCAAAATAAATGTGGGTTTACCAAGCCCAGTTAATATATATATATATATATATTTAAGATAATAGTTACCTTAAATAAAAAGGAAACTAATTTTGTTTTAGTTTTTGAATAAAATTAGAATTGAAAAGGTGGTATATACCAAAAACATTTTGGTAAGTGAAACCCTAATTGAGAAGTCTATATATACATCATATTCTCTAGGGTTTCACATACTTATCATTCTGCCAGCAAAATTCGTTTTCTTTTATTTGAGAAAACTAAAACACATAGTTCTTGAGTTGTGAGACATTCAAGGGAAAAGGTGCTAGCACACATTCGTTTTGATCAAAGGCTATTCGTGTAGATACTAATAGAGGACGCAATCCGATCAAAGAAAGCGAAAAGCTCGAGGTAGGGTGTCACCGGTGTGAACCTCCTCTCGTCCTTCTAATAATCATGCTTGTTCTTCGTCCGTGGTAAGATTTTGGAAACCTTAAATCAATCAATTAATCGAATTACATGGATCATGGTTTGGGTTTGTGAATAAAATTTTTAATTTTTTGCTGCATTTTGTATCACGGAACCCAACATATAATTCTTATCATTCCTTGTACATCGGGCTTGTACGAGGTAAACAAGGATCACACAAGTCTAAGCATGAGCAGTCTATGAGAACTGACATAATGACAACAATTGTTGATGAAAACTAGAGATGTCATGTCATTTTATGAATATTAGGTCAAACAGACAGCATCAGGACAAGGTTGGCATGCAGAGCTAGGCAGGCTCCTAGTGGAAGTTTTTACCAATTTATTTATATGAGCTAAATCAAAGGTATAAGGCAAAGGGTTCCTTTTGTGAGAATGCCCCCTATGACTAGGGTTACAAACTCCAATCAGTAAGTCTAACATCCTTTTGATAACTCGTAATTGAATCGAGGCTAAAATTGATGAATCTGAATCGGTCACCCCATGACTCAAATGGAATCATAGTGGATCACTATACAACTTCACTCAACGAGTATCGTCCCCAGCAGAGATTCAGGGTTCAGAAGATCGCATCTACTTTTTAGCTATTTCTTATTATACAATACTCAATATATAGCTACCGTAACACCCTAATTTCAGAATGATAATTTGTATATGCATTCACACAGCACAACAGATAATAATGAGAAGCAAGGAAAATTGATTACAATTATTATAAGGCTTTCCTAGTAAATACATTTGAAAAGAGAAAAAAGTGCGAGAATGTAAATCTAGTCGTAGATCTAGAATACACCTGTAAAATAAATGTTAGCACTACTATGTGCAGTTCTATCCACTCCTCCAACTAGACAACAGATAAACAAAATCCATTCAACGAATTGGAAAGAAAGCAGATAGAGACACTTAGTCATATGCATTTGCAGATGTTATGATGAATTTGAGTAAAGTAATTGCTAATAATGAAAAAAAATATTTCTAAAATGATAGAGAAATGACAAAGGATGCATGGTTACATTATTGGACCAAAAAAAAGAGAGCTAACTCGAAATGTGAGTTTTTACACTATTGAGTGCATTCTGAAGCGAAAATGAAGGAAAAGTACTGACTTTTATACAGGAGTACATGACGACACAGTTTGATGCGAGAATAACTGTTTTGATCCTAAAGTAAGAGCTTTACATGAGAAATTTGACTTTTAGTATAAACATGTGAAAGTGATGTCAATTTATTGATTTTATTGCAAAAATGACACCTTGACATCAAAATGCAAGTTTTGTGCTAAAGATGCAAAAACTGTACAAAAATGAAAATTTAACATTCACTGGATGCAAAATGTAGACTTGATGTGAAAAATGGTATTTTTTCACATAAAGTGCAGGAATGATGTAAATATAAGGATTTTGACATAAAAATATGATTTTTATCAAGATAATGTGTAGAAAATGTAGAAATTGTACAAAAATGAAGAATTTCATATTTTTGAGAATGAAGACAGACTTGATGCAGAAAATGATATATTTACATATAAAATGCAGGATCAATATAAAAATGCAAACTTTATAAAAAAAATGTAATTTTTACAATGAAAATGACTCAGAGATAGTGAAAAATGTAGAAAATGATAAAAATTATGAAAAATGCAGATTTGATATAAAAGATGATGTCTTTTAGGATTTTTCACATTCTGAAGCGAGAAAATGCAAAATGACAGTTAATATAATCAAATAAAACATGAAATTATTCAAGCCAATCTCATCACATAGATCACAACAAATTTCTTAATTGTTGGCAGCAATGAAAATAAAAGAGAAATTGAAGAAAAATGCATAAATATAGAAAAGTAAACATGCAAAATAATTGTTTGGTCCTTAGATTCGACTGAGCTTGTTTGTGTTTTAGAAGCTTTTGCTTTGTGTATAGATCAAGCTGTCCTCGTTGAGAGGTTGAAAATGACGTGTAGAATGTGAGTTTATATACCTTTAAAGTGTGCTTTGACAAAGATGAGGCTCGGTTTGGCTCAAATCGGTCTAAAAATCCTCGAAAAAATGAGTAGGATAGGCTCAAAGTGTGTAAATCGAGAGTCCTGAGTCTTCCATTCAACAAAGTTTCAGTACATTTTGATCGGCCTCCTGCAAAATGGGGAAAATAGGCTATTTATAGACAAAAAATGGTTTTTTCATGCATCTGGGATGTGTCCGGGGAGCGCATCATGCCTTGAGGCATGTGTCGCAGCCTAGAGGGCGTTCCACGCCCATGCGCAACCCTTCGCAGTGCATCATCACGCTCTTGCACATATTTCGACGCTCTCAGGGCAGTTCTCGAGGTGTTGAAGTGGTTTTAAGGTTCTCAGGCCTTCTGGACGTGTTTTCCATATCCATTTTGACAAAATCAACTTCCTTTTTCAAGGAATTGAGTCTCGGTCTCATGAGACGAGCATCAGACTGATGAGTTGCATGCTCGTTTAAAACCCATAATTTATCCTTCATGAAGTTCATATTTCTTGAGATCGAAACATTTCATATTTCTTGAGATCGAAACATGACTCAATGATTCGGTGATCGACTTGTCACTCCAAAAGTTCGGTTCAAGGATTTTCAAGTTTTTCAGACTCTTGCATGCTTCAGATGCGGTATGAATAAATAGACTCTTGTCATCTTCGAAAGGTTGTTTTCATTATCGGACCTTTTCGGGGACAGTCAAAACTTGAGGTATGACAACTTCCTTAATATTTTGGGATATGTCCACTTGAAAAAAATTATGTGAACAAATCTTAACCAGCATTTGTACACATGTAAATTTTTAAAAATTATTTTTAGACCAATAAAATATTTTCGGTCTATTAAATAATTTAATTAAACTAATTAAATATTTTACTCTAATCAATTTATGAATATTTTAGAGCAATCAAATATTTTTATTTATTGTCTCCATTAATTTATTTTAATGGCCAACTAAAATATTTTAAAATGTCATAATGATAATGATAAATAAATGATAATTATAGAAAAATTATTTATATAAATAATGATGTAAATGAGACAATCAAATTACATTAGATAGTTGAAGTCAATCCTACCACTAGTAGGTGATAAGAATTATAGAATTTTATAACACCTGCATCGCCTTTACAAATATCTATAAATAGATGGACCTCTTATGTCTCAAGTTATAAAGAAATTAAGTATTGAAACTTTGTCAAATTCAAGTCTAAAGCTCAAGAAAAATAAGTATTAAAACTCTTCCAAATTGAAGTCTCAAACTCTGTAAGATTATTGAAGGAGTTCTTCAAGTACAAGATCATGAAAAGTGTTCTTGACCAAATTCAAATTTGATTTAAAATCAAACTATAAAGGCCCAAATTACGTTGCTGTAAAAGCCCCTGAATCATGTTGCTGCTACGAGATTCAAATTGAAGGATCTAAATTCTTTGTAGTAAAAATTTCATTAGATGTAACAATCCACTTTTCAAAATCAATAAAGTTCATAATTTTTCCATCAATTTATTCTTTAATTTCAATACACGAAATTTGGGCGTACAATATAATACTAAATTTCTATATATTCATTATGTTTCAACTAATACATCTAATTAACTGTTTTGGGCTTATAATGAATTATTATAGCATATATTTTTATAATTATATATAATTGAACTAAAAAAAGATTTTTTTTAAAATATATTTATACTATATTTATAATCGTCATAATTTATGGTTGTCGTATTACTAAAGAATCATTTGTATCATTGGTAGATTATTAAAAAAAATTAATGATTTTAATTTGTTGTTAAGGTACTTAAATATAATATATATATATATATATATATAAAAGTATCACAAAAACCCACCAGGTATTTTTTTTTTATATTCTCCTTTTGTGACAAATAAAAAAACACATAAAAAAAATCCTCCTAAAACTCCCCTTATCACAAATAATAATAATAATAATAAAATCATTTGATGAGTTAGTAAAACTGTGACTAACTTATTATTATTATTTTTTAATTACTAAAATAAAGTTCGGGCCAACTTAGCAAAAAAGCTATTTAAATTTAAAATTAATTTGATCATATTCTAAAGATTAAGAAACAGTCATATTTTATCATTAACATTAAAAAAAGAATTAATAGAATATGTTAAATTTTTATTAAAGAAAAAACGTGAAAAGTTAAAGAAGCCAATTATTAATCTCTATATTATTTTATGTTTTTAAACTGTAAACAATTATTTGTTAAAAAAATAAAAAAAAAACTGTAAACAATTATTATTTCTAACATCTACAAGATTATAATTAACGCCTTTTCTTTTCTTGACTTTTCTTTTGGCTGAAATTGGAAGAGGAAGAGGAGAGAGATAGGTTTGGTGAACCGAGGAATAAGAGAAATCATTTTGCAATCTATTGCTTTATGATTGACGCCTCGCTAATAGAGCTGTCAGCAAAGCAGTGATAAGAGGCAGCTTTGTTCATTCACATCGAGTGAAAGATGGGGCAGAGCGAGGGTTGATGGGGACTATAGCTTCTTCTTCTTGACCATTTGAAGGCCAGTTCTGTCGTTGTTTGCCCGGCATCCAAGGCGGGCTATTATTACACTTGTGATCACTTCAAATCTTGCACATTCAGTGTGCCTACTGCCTGGTGATGCATTGTAAAGTATGCATCCACACACTATTCCGTTGTTTGAAAAAAGAAAAAAAAAAAAAAAACCACTCTTCTTTCATTGTCATCTAAACAAAATTTTTGTCTTTCTTTATTGTTGTAGCGAACTTTATTTTTAAAACATCATAGCTAAATGCGAAGTTGCGTTGTCATACAAAAAACACACACATGCTAGTCTGTGTGTGTGTGTGAAATAGCTAGAGGCAGAGCTAGAAATATTATTAAAAAGAAAAATTATTTAAATAGTGTCTTTTTTTTATGTTTTTCTATTTTAGTGTTTAAATTTATTTTTTTCTTTAATTAATACCTGAATCGATAAATACAATTTATTAAATAGTGTCTCTATTAATTTTTACAGGTAAAAATAGTTATGTCTCCTTTTAATAGTAGATTGATTCAAATATCTTCCTTTTACATTATACTATATTGAGCACTCTAAAAAAACTTTTTTTTACTTATTATATTAAAATTTTTTAAAAATACACAAAATATTATTAAAATAAAATAAAATATAATAAATTCGGCCATTACAGTTATTAATAATAATAACAACAACAATATCATCATCATCAGCATTTAATTTTTTAACTTTAGTTGAATAAGTGAAAATTAAAACTTAACTATATAAAAAATAAAAATTTAGTCATTATAAATTAGTAAAATTAATAAATAATATAATTTTTTAAAAATTTTGTACAATTAGTGAAAGTTAAACTTAATTGAAATAAAATGAAAATGTGGCTATTACAATTAATAAATTCAAAAGAAAATAAAAATAATGTTTAATTTAAAAAAAAAGTTGAATGAGAGAAAAGAAACTTAAATTGTTTAAATAAAATTTAAAAGAATATAATTATAGTGACAAAAAAAGAAAATAAATGAAAAAAAAAGATAATGCAAAAAAATATTTAAGTCAATTCAGTATTTAAAATTTTTCATATAAAGACTTTAGTTGGTAAAGCCTGCTAAAAATATTATTTTAAAAATTTCAGTTCAAATATTTAATTGGATTAAAAATTAGTTTAAATTTCAAAATAGCAACAATTGAAAAATTAGACACTATCTATATAATTTTGTCTATTAAAGAAGGTGATGTAAAAAATAACGAAAATAATAAATATGCATAACAATAATTAAAATATAAAAAAAATTTAAAGAATAATTTTTAAAATATTGTGTGAAATGGAAAATTTAAGGAGTTCAACTAAGAATACAAAGAAATTTGACAGGATAAGTTAGAATTTTCAAAAACTTAAATGTACATAATATTGAATTTCTTGGGGCTAAGAAAAAAAATAGCAAATTGCAAGCGGAATTCGTATAATTTTAGAGAAAGCTAGCGTTTAAAAAGTTTTAGTATATGCACTTGCGTTAAATTAGTTGTTGGGAGACCTTTACCACTCTTGTGGTCTTGTCTGGGTCGAACCGGACTAGTCAAAATTTAGTGAATTTTGAATACTGGTGGTTCAAAAAAAAAAAAAAAAAGAACAAACCAAATGGAGGCTGACGAACATAATTTTATTTTGTGAAATTTAGTAAACCATTTATATGATTCTAGCTTCACAATTCAACTTCTATAAATTTTATTTTGTTTCAAAACCTAATAAAATAAGAAAAAACTTCCATGGCAATTGTTTAAGAAAATGGATTGAAAAATTATTATTTAAAATTGAGATAAATATATAAATGGTGTTCGAATTTTTCAGTTTTTATTTTTTGGTGTTTGAACTAATTTTTTTACAATTAAGTGTCTGAATCGACAAAAAAATTTTAAAATTGTTTTTTCTAGCATTATTTACAGGTTTAAGAGCTTATACATCATATTTCAATAGTGTGTGTGCATATATATATATATATAAAAAAAAAATTTTTCATGTATCAAACTAAACTGAAAAATTAAATATTAGTTTATTTTAATTTTATTTTATTAATTATTGTGGTTGAAATTAATTTTTATTTCATGATTTTAGTTAAATTATTTTCTTATTAAAAATTATTTTAGTTTTTATTTTTTAATCATAATAACTAAAAAATTATATTTATTTTATTTTAATGAAATTTTATTTTTATTTTTACGCTTTCAAATAAATTTGAAAAATAATTAGAGACTGTTTATTTTAGTTTTATTTTTAATAATAATGGTTCAATTTTTATTTCTTATATTTTAATAATATTTTCATATTTCACTTTTAAATTTAATATATATAAACAAAAGAAAAAATAATTTTTTAAAATCGAAAATGAAAATGCCCTAGGGGGTGTTGGGCCAGGGTGAATAGGGCTAATTAAGATTTAGAGGAAAATTGAAAAATTAAAAGGAAATTAAAATGTGATTTAGGAAGAATGAATATTAACAAGAACAAGAACAAGAAACAAAAGATGAACACAAGAAATTAAGGAGTTCGGTTCCTTAATGAACCTACGTCTCTCCAAGTTAGGATTTTCAATCACCCACACCAATCTTATTCCCAAGATTGATCACAAAATGGTGTTTTCAATGGCTCACACCAAAACTTATAATAATGAGTTTTCTAGGCTCACTTAAAACATTTTCCCATGTGTTTTCAAGGCTCACACTTAAACCATTCCCACAAGAGTTTCCAAGGCTAACTCAAAACCTTTATAAAAAGTTGTTTTTCAAGGGATCAACAATAACACAAAGAGAAAGAAACTCACTAACCACTTTTTCAACCTCAAAAGAATGAGTAGATGAAAGAATACTAACTCTATCACTCACCCAACTCTCACAAGAAGGGTTTACACAAATTCAACAAGAGTTTGTTTACAAACAAAGAAAATACAAAGGAAAATATGAAAGAAATAATTGTAGCTCAATGAATTTTACATAATAAATTTGTTCCTTAAAGTCTATAACTCTTCAAATGATGTCTTGAGCTTGTATTTATAGTGGAGGGTACAAAACTAGTCGTTGAAGCTTTGATTTTTGTCCCCAAACAAACCTCCATCTTTATTTAATGTTTCTTTCACTTTTTGTAGAGAATGGTGCTCACGGTTACGAGGGGAGGTGACACGATCATGACCTTCAGTTTTGTAGCCATTGGAGCTCTGAAATAGTCGTTACGAAGGTTGCCACATCATCAAGGTGGTGCTCATGGTCCCCGTCACGACCATGACATAATATGTCATGACCGTGATATAACATATGGTAGTCCTAACCATACCCGTGAGCACCATTGCCTCTTTCATTTACTTGAGTTTTTCTTGCTTTAGATTATGATTAAATGCTCCCGATCGTGAGGATAATAATCGCAACCATGAGGAGGACTGTGAGGGTCACTATTACTCCTAATTACATGAATTTGGCTCTCATTTAGCTCATGAGAATGCTCATGATTGTGATGCCACCCTTGAGCATCCTTGCTTTCACATTTTAGGCACGTTTTGAGCTCCATAACTTCACCCAATGAGTGTAGTCTTAAACCTAACTAAAATGCACATTTAAACACACATATTAGTAGATTAAAATTGATTGTTAAAGTACAAAGAAATTTAACAAAGAATCATCAAGGTGGTGCTCACGGTCCCCTCACGACCATGACATAATATGTCATAACCGTGATATAACATATCATAGTCCTGACCATACCCATGAGCACCATTACCTCTTTCATTTACTTGAGTTTTTCTTGCTTCAGATTATGATTAAATGCTCCCGATAGTGAGGATAATGATTGCAACCGTGAGGATCATTATTACTCCTAATTACATGAATTTGGCTCTCATTTAACATATGAGAATGCTCATGATTGTGATGCCACTCCTGAGCATCCTTGCTTTCACATTTTAGGCACGTTTTGAGCTCTATAACTTCACCTAATGAGTGTAGTCTTAAACCTAACTAAAATACACATTTAAACACACATATTAGTAGATTAAAATTGATTATTAAAGTAAAAAACCAAGGGTAATTAGATATTAATCATGCAAAGTTCAACAATCTCCCCCTTTTGACTTTGATGGTCATCATTAAGTGTATGTGTGTGAATTTGTACTCTGTACTCCCCCTTAATCATATACCAAGGGATTTTAAAATTTCTCCCCCTCAATACATAGTAGGGTGAGTTAAACAAACCAAATATCATTTAAATACATTAAATATTTAGTTTCTCCCCTAATTTGGCATTCTAGTTATAATTCAAGGATAATGATTATCATTCAAAATGCTAGATTTCTCTCCCTTTTTGTCAAAGTGAATAAGGGAGGAAATAAATATGTCAAATGAAATATGAGAAAGTAAATCAAATAAGATGAATACTGCCAATTGAAAATAAGGGCACCAAAAAAAAAAAAAGGAATGGATGCCAAATATTAAATGAATACTAAATACCAATTGGTACCTAATAAAAATTAAGTGAAAAATTAATCATGAAAAGTGAAATATATGCCAAGCATAGCATATATTAAAGGATTTCCAATAGCAATCATGATTCTCAATATGTAGTCCAAAGAGTTCTTTAAAACACAAGACATATCAAACATGAAAAGCTAAAAGAGTTTAAGACTAAAAGCTAAAAGAGCTTAAGACTAAAAGCTAAAAGAGCTTAAAGTAAAAGTGTGAGTGAGCTAGAGGCATATGAGCATCAAAGTAAGATGTGATGATGCTAATGAATCAGATATGCCTTTCCAAAGGGTGGATCGAGAATTCTTTTAAAAACCTAGATAAGCCTTATGTAAGAAATTGCCACCCAGTCACTAAAAAAATGAGAGACATCTCGAGTCTTAGGAAATATTTTCCCTAGATAGAGATTCTAAGTTTGAGAAGTCAATTCTACTTTTCTACTTTCTTTTTAGGTAATACCCATTATATATTTTGCATCATCATAATTTCAATAGAACAATAATATATACAAGCACGCATCCACATCAACAATCAAGAAGTAGTAAAGAATTATTTATGCGACTTTCCTAGTAAATACATTAAAAAGGGTAAATGTAAAAAAGTAAATCTAATTTTTTAGACCTAGTAAAAACCTGTAAAATAGAGGTCAACATAGAAGTATTTACATCTGTACACTAACTAGACATCTATAATAAACAGGAGTAGCAGAAGCCTTTAAAAAAGCAAATAAATATCCTAAAATTATTGAAATAAGCATTGAAATATAAAATTGCTGCAAGCAGAAGATATAAACACCCTAGAAATCTACAAAGTAAGTAAGAAAAGGGAAGAGGTAGGGGTGGCCACTGGTTCTAGTTCAAAATCAACAATTCACAATTCCACCTTTGGAGGAATCAGACTAAAATCGGCCCCTTTCCCGGTTCAAGGCTGATTTTAATTTTGGTTTGATTCACTAGTTCGACAAGTTGATTTTATTTTTAAATTTTGCAATTCAGAACCAGAAATCGCCAGTTAAAAATTGAAACCTTTCGGTTCTATAACTGGATGAACTGGCTTGAACTAGTCATGCCTCGGTTTTGAGCTAGTTCTAAGCTAGTTCTAGGTTTGACTGGTTCCAGTCCCATAAAATATATATATATCTGTGTGTGTGTGTGTGTGGAGGTTTGTTTATGTGATTTAATACAATAAAACATTGTATAAATAGAGAAAGAAGGGGGTTAAGCCAAATAGAGTGCAAATAGAGATTTGGAATAGGTGGCAGGCCCATTACTGGTTGCCTAAGTTGCAACAGAAGTTTGTCAAGCCATTCGTTTGAGTGATACTAGCGGCCCATGGACTAATGTCATGAAGCACACCAGTAGTTCTCATAGCATGGTCGACCATATTATAGTATTAGTAAGGTATTGTTTATAGATTTTTATTCTTTGAAGATCTATTATAATTTGATTATATATAATAAAATTAACATTGTAATGATTTTTTATTTAGACTCAAGAATTGTAGCGGGAGCCCACTTCTTTTGAGATCTTTTAGAGAACCTACATAAAGAAGGATGGCACCTTTATAAATAATCGATCACATAAGGTTAACACAAGTTATAAAATAATTCAATATAATATTACTATTTAATGAATTTATTAAGTCTAACATTTTCTTTTAATTTCTTCTATGATAAAATCATGGAAATGGTTCTTGTTGTATCATAGCATGCTAAGGATGGGTCGCAACCACCTACAGTTGACAAGATGAGTCTATATCTAGAGGTTATAGGTGGTGAGTAGAAGTGGTATGTATACAAGCATATATCACATTCTTATGCTCTCTATCCCAGCTTCATCAACATCACTGGTAGATCAACTCCTTATAATTCCACCCATAGCATCTTGTATTTTAGATAGTTCAGCAGCAGTTAATGGAGAAGCAAACTCATAAGCTTCAGTGTAAGAGCAGGAGCAGGAGCATGAGTGAGGGCAAAGAGAGGTTAAAGCTAAACATGCATGAGATTTAGATAGATCAAATCAATTTAGTAGGATAATGAGGCTATACAATAGATGCAACAATATTGGAGGGAAATAGTGGTTCGCATGCAATCCAGACTTCCAATGGATAGATCTTCATCTTCTCAAAATTAAATTGACAATCAAATGTATAATGATCGTCATCCTATTGATCCACCTCCTTTATGATATTTATAGAGCTTCTGTATATTTTCCTATTTTTAATGGATTTTTTTTTTACTTCTAGCACTTGTGTGTATGTGTGTGTGTGTGTGTGTGTGTGTGTGTGTGTGTGTGTGTTTGTGTATATATATATATAGATTTGAAATTTATTTCAATTTCAATTTATAATATGTAACTGTAGTTTACTAATTTTATAATATAAAATTTATACACAAAAAGAATGAGCAAATTAAGAAAATCATAAATAATTCATTAAATTGAAATTGAAACTAAAATAATGAAATTTATTTTCAAAGTATGCATTAGAGATTGAAATTTTTTATCAATTTTGATTTGGAAAGAAAAAATATTAAGGAATTTATTTTGTTGAAAAATTATTAAATAAGATGAAGATATGCAATAGATAGGAAAAATATACTTACCTGTGAAATTTCTCCAAGTAATAGGGACTTCTTTATTATTTTGCGTTCAACTCTCGCTTATATATCCATATATCTTTTATTTGGTTAATAACCTTCTATATACACTCTCTGAACTTCTCTTTCGATATAATGCAACTACAAATGGCACAACAAAGAATCCCTCATCCTTTTAGACATG
>CATIWK010243737.1:0-27934 GCA_949634005.1 Mallotus japonicus
GTAATATGATAAGCACAACATGATTTCACATGAAAACAAGTTCAACCATCAATTCACTAATTAAATGTGCATTCAAGATAGACAAGAACCATCAATCATGCCTAGTTCATGCTTGATAAAGTTCAATCTCTCTTCATTGAGAGGTTTGGTAAAGATATCTGCAAGTGGATTATTTGTATCAACAAACTCAAGTGAGATATCATCAATTTGAACATGATCACGCAAGAAATGATGTCTAATGTCAATATGCTTAGTTCTAGAATGCTGAATGAGATTCTTGCTAAGGTTGATAGCAATTGTATTATCACATTTGATTGAAATACGATCAAGGTGAATTCCATAGTCTACTAACTATTGTTTTTGCCGCAAAATTTGTGAACAACATAAACTTGCAGCAACATATTCTGCTTCTGCAGTGGACAAAGCAACCGAAACTTGTTTCTTGCTACACCAAGAAACTAAACATTGTCCTAGAACTTGACAAGTTCTGGAAGTGCTCTTTCTTTCTAATAAACTACCCGCAAAGTCTGCATCTGAATAACTGACAAGGTCAAAGGATGAATTCCTAGGATACCAAAATCCTAAATGAAAATTTCCACTTAAATACTTGAAAATTCTTTTGATTGCATTCAAGTGGGAGTCTCTAGGACTGGACTGAAATCTAGCACATAAGCAAGTAGCAAACATGATATCGGGTCTACTAGAGGTTAAATAAAGAAGGGATCCTATCATACCTCTAAATCGCTTTTCATCAATCGGTTTGTCATTCTCATCTTTGTTGAGTCTGGTGGTTGTGCTTATTGGAGTTTTGCTTGATTTGACTCCTTCCATTCCAAACTTCTTGAGAATGTCCCTTGTATATTTGGTTTGATTGATGAAAATCTCATCCTTACATTGCTTGATTTATAGTTCGAGGAAGACTTTGAGTTCTCCCATTATACTCATCTCAAATTCTCCTTGCATTAACTTAGAGAATTCCTCACATAAGCAATGATTAGTAGCACCGAAAATAATATCATCAACATATATTTGAACAATTAATAAATCATTCTTGGATTTTTTTATGAAAAGAGTTGTATTAACCTTTCCTTTAGAGAAACATTTCTCTAATAAAAAGTAGCTCAACCTTTCATACCAAGCTCTAGGAGCTTGTTTCAATCCATACAAAGCTTTTGACAGTTTAAATATATGGTTTGGAAAATCAAAACTTTCAAAACCTGGAGGTTGTTCAACATAAACCTCTTCTTCAATAAAACTATTTAAAAATGCACTTTTGACATCCATTTGATAAAGTTTAAAATCCATGTAAGATGCAAATGCAAGTAGCATTCTAATAGCTTCTAACCTTGCAACGGGGGCATAGGTTTCATCATAATCAATGCCTTCATCTTGATTATAACCTTTAGCTACTAGTTTTGCTTTGTTCCTAGTTATGACACCTTGTTCATTCATCTTATTTCTAAACACCTATTTGGCGCCTATAATAGGATGATGTTTCGATATAGGAACCAAGGTCTAAACCTTTTTTCTCTCAAATTGATTTAACTCTTCTTGTATAGCAAGGACCCAAAATTCATCATTCAAAGCATCATCAACATTTTTGGGTTCAATTTAAGAAATGAAGGCTAAATTAACTAAAGACTTTAGTTTAGAACGAGTAGTTACCCTTTTTGTAGTATCACCAATGATGAGGTATTGAGGATGAGCTTTCTTGAATTGCCAATCCTTTAGAAGGTCATTCTTCTTAATGAATTAAGGCATCTCCTTATCTTCTTCATTTTTAGAATCCTCAATTTCCAAAGGTTCGTCATTGTTTTCTTCTTGATTTTTCTCTTCCACAAGATCACCTATATCATCATCAATACTACAAATATCCTTTCTAGGATCAAGTGAGTTTGATTCATCAAAAACAACATGCATGGACTCTTCAACTACAAGAGTTCTTTTATTGAAAACTCTATATGCTTTGCTAGAGGTGGAATAGCATAGGAAAATTCCTTCATCGGCTTTAGAGTCAAATTTTCTAAGATTATCCTTGGTGTTTAATATAAAGCACTTACATCCGAATACTCTTAGATATAAGATTTTGGGTTTTCTATTGTTCCAAAGCTCATAGGACGTTTTATTTAAAATTGGTCTTTTGAAAACTCGATTTACAATATAACATGATATGTTAACAGCTTCCGCCCAAAAGTATAGTGGCAAATTATACTTATGAAGCATTGTTCTAGCCATTTCCACAAGAGTTCTATTTTTCCTTTCAACTACCCCATTTTGTTGAGGAGTTCTAAGAGATGAAAAAGTATGTGAAATACCATTTTCATTACAAAATGTTTAGAAAAATTCGTTTTCAAATTCAGTTCCATGATCACTTCTAATAGAAGTAATGCAAAAACCTTTTTCTTTTTGAATTCTTTTTGTAAAATTTTCAAATGCATCAAAAGCTTCATTTCTATGAGCAATAAAATATACCCAAGTGTATCTAGAGTAATCATCAACCAATACATATGCATAGTACATTCCACCAAGACTAGCAATTCTAGTTAGACCAACAAATCCATATGTATAAGTTCAAGTGGTCTAGAGGTTGACACAACATTTTTTAGCTTAAATGAGGACTTGGATTGTTTTCCCTTTTGACAAGCATCACAATGTTTATCCTCAGTGAACTCAAGCTTAGGTAAACCAATACAAGCTCATGTTTACAAAGATCATTTAAAAGCTCAAAATTTGCATGTCCTAACCTTCTATGCCATGTCCATGTGTCATGGGAAATAGCCATCAAGCATTTAATATCTTTGTTATCAATTTTATTCAAATCAATAACATAGACATTATGAACTCTTTCACCACTAAAAATTACTTTGTCTTCATCAAGACTACTAACAAAGCAATTCTTAGGATAGAAAGTGACTTTGTTTCCCATATCACATAATTGACTTCTACTAAGCAAATTATGTTTAAGTCCATCAACAAGCAACACATAATATATAGACAAGGATTGAAGATTACCAATTTCTCTAATGCCAATAATCTTTCCTTTTGCATTGTCTCCGTAGGTAACTGGACTTCCATCCATAGCATCACGTTTATGGGATCGCACTTTGTCTTGGTCATGTGTCTTGAACATCCACTATCAAGATACCATTTACTTTTTGTTCTTATGGACTTCAAGCATACCTACAAAATATAATTTATGCATTCTTTTGAACCCAAACCTTTCTTGGCCTAGGTTGGTTAGTCTCAAGGTAATCCAAAGGAAGCAAATTTAGGTGCAATCTTCTATAAAAGCACACATTGCTTGAGTGACCTTTGGTCATGCAATAGAAACAATCAACATTGGCAAATTTATTTCTCCTAGGATGATATGCATTCCTAGTGTGTGAATCATGCCTTGTGTAATGTGTTGGTGAATGCTTCCTATAACTCTTTTGAGTCATAGTATGAGACATACATTGACAATGACAATGGGTATTTTGATAGGTTTGTGCAGTATATTTATGTGCATTATGTTGTGTAATATGCTTAGGAGTGTTATGCCTAGTGTACATGAAAGCATTTTTGGGTTGTGCAGCTCCACTTTGATTCTTACCTCTTTGTGTCATAGGAGGTTGAGTCTTATGAGACCTTCTCATTTATTGTAACACTTGAGCTCTCTTAACTTTGAAAGCTTGAGTCTCATTTTTGGAGGTAGAATTAGTGGAATTATGAGATACAAAATTAATGTATGATGATGAGGAGGTCATTCCATTTTCATATCCGAGACCACTAATATCTCTATGAATTTTTTGAGAATCAAGAATACTTTTAAGAGTTCATTTTCCTCACTCAAATTTAGAAATGGAATTTTTTAGCTCTAAGACCTCTTTAGAAAGCTTTTGATTTTCATCATTTGCTTTCTTGAGTTGATCTTCCAAGGAACTTGAACATTCCAAATCATTTGCAAGTTTATCATTTAACTTAACAAGATTGGAGTAATCACTTTTCAAGTTCTCTAATTCCTTGGATAAGCTAGTAAACTTATATTTATAAAACTTCTTCTTAGAGAGTAAGCATGTATATTTTTACAAAAGTGTACTAGCAAAAGAGCATTCATCATCATCATTATTATCATCATCATCATTATCATCATAATCACATTCATCACAAGAAGGATTAAATATAGATGGTACCTCATTTTCGTCTTCAAGAGCCATGAAGCAAAGGTTCGCAACTTCTTGTCGTTCTTCCTCTCTTTCAGATTCTAAGGATTCATCCCAACTAGCTTTAAAGGTCTTCCTTTTCTCTTTTGTTCCTTTGCTCTTGAATTTGAGTTTGGGGCACTCACTTCGGATGTGTCCCGGTTTCTTGCATTCATAGCAAGTAACCTCTTTAGTTTTCTTCTTCCCATCTCCTTCGTATTTCTTGTTGAAGCCTTTCGTTCTTGAGGTGTGTTGTTTTCTCAAGAACTTTTTGAATTGTCTTGTGATCAAGGCAACATCATTTTCTTTATCACTAAAGTTCTCAGCATTTTCTTCTTCACTTTCTTCTTGTGAAGCCTTCAATGCTATGCTCTTTTTCTTTTCTTCCTTTTTTTCTTGCTCTTCTCCTTTTTGCTTTATTGTAAGCTCATGGGTGAGAAGCTTACCAATAAGCACGTTGGTTGAAAGAGTAGCAAGATCTTGGGTTTCATCAATTGAAGTAACTCGAGATTCCCAATCCTTTTTAGGTAGGATTCTCAGAATTGTATTATTTACTTCTTCCTTGGTGAAATGTTTACCAAGTTTCTTAAGAGTGGCGATAAGAGTAGTAAGACGATTTGTCATTTCGGTGATGGTTTCTTGAGACTTCATCTTGAAGAGTTCATACTCATACATGTGGAGTTGAACCTTCTTGCTTCTAACTTGAATATTGCCTTCATAGTGATTCTCCAAGGTTTGCCACATCTCCTTGGCTGAAGTACAATGTTGAAGCTTGCCTCCTTCTTCCCTTGACATCGATGAGACTAGAGTGATCATAGCCTGTTTATTTTTATGATTCAACTCTTGTTGAATGTTGTTCCAATCATCTCTTGGAACTTCTGTTGTCACACCATCAGTTGTGATTGTAGGTGGTTCCCAACATTTTCGAACAATGTCCCAAAGTTTGATAGAATCACAATCAAGATAGAGCTCCATTTTGAACTTCCAGTGAGGATAATCACTTCCATCAAAGAATGGTCTAAGAGAAGATATATTTTCACTCCCCATGATCTTGACTTCTAGTAATAAAATTCCTAGAATTCAAGCTCTAATACTAATTGAAAGAGCCCTAGAGGGGGGGGGGGTGAATAGGGCAATAGAGTAAATAACGAAAATAAATCGAATTGAACAATAAATTAAAAGAATATTAAGAAGGAAGAATGACGAACATAAAGATTTAAGCAGTTCAGATTTTCAACAATCCTATGTCTCCACCTAACTTATCCCCAAGTTAGGATTTTCAATCACCCCCAATCTTATTCACAAGATTAATGATTACATTAGAGTTTAAGGCTCACTCTTACAACCTTACAAACAAAATTTTTCAAGGCTCACTCTAAAACTAAAACCCAAGTGTTTTAATAGCTAAACACTTAAACCAATTCCACTAGAATAGAATCTCACTTCCCCTTTTCTAAACCCAAAAAATAGAAGAATAAGAATGTCTATTCTAATCACTCACCAACTCTCACAAGAGTTACAAATAATAGAGATAGCTTAAAGAAGTAATGAGAGTTTGATTGAGAGCTTAAGAGAGTTTTTGAAATTGCAAGCATGTTTCTTAACATCTCAATTAAACTCTAAGAAGTGTTTATATAGATAAACACTTAGATTATAGCTGTTAGAGTGATCATACAAGTCTCTAATGTCTCTAAGAATCAAAATAATTAAATTTGACTTTTAAGCAGAGAAAGGGTTGCTCACGATCGTGACTATGGGCTTCATGATCGTGACCAAAGTAAACTAGCTGTTGTAGTTCAAATTTATCTGTTGAGCTTTACAGGATACTAGTCACGAGCATGCTCACGATCATGAGGGCAGATCGTGAGCGGCTCAGGATATTGAAGCTTGCTGAGGCGCCTGGGGTTCAAAAGGGAGGAAGCTCATGACTGAAGCTTGTGAGGTCATCACGACTACCTCACGATCGTGAGGGGCTCAAAATGCTCATATGAATAGAGTCCTGATGTGTGAAGCTCGTGATCCTTTATCACGATCGTGATGGTGGCTCGTGACAGGATCAACATAACTTAATTTGAACTTTGTTGAGTCTTTAATGTATATAGAATGAAATGATACTTCAATCACTTGATTAGATCAAATATTTGATCTTTCTTGAACCTAAATCACACTTAGATAAATATCATTAATTTATTTTAAATTATTTATCAAAGATCAAAATTCTAGGATTGATTTAAACCATGTAAGGTTAACACTTGGTGTATTTAAAGAGTGAGGAGGAGCATGATATGCATTTGAGAATGATGCTTCAGACTTTAAGGGAGCATCAATTGTATGCTAAGTTCTCAAAGTGTGAGTTTTGGTTGGATCAAGTGGCATTCTCAGGCCATGTAGTATTCTTAGATGGCATACAAATGGATCCTATAAAGATTAAAGCCATTACAGAATGGCCAAGACCCACAATGGTCACAGAAGTAAGGAGTTTTCTGGGTTTAGCTGGCTACTATAGAAGATTTGTGAAAAATTTCTCCAAGATTGTGGCACCTTTAACAAGGTTAACCTAGAAGAATGCTAAGTTTATGTGGATAGACAAGTGTGAGGAACACTTTCAGTTGCTCAAGGATAAGTTAACCTTAGCTCCAGTGCTAACATTACCTTCGGGTAATGAATGGTATATCGTATACTGCGATGCCTCTAGAGTAGGGTTATGATGTGTGTTGATGCAGAATGGAAGAGTGATAGCTTATGCTTTATGTCAATTGAAGAAGCACGAGTAAAACTACCCTACTCATGATTTGAAAATGACAACAGTGGTATTTACACTGAAAATTCAAAGGCATTACTTGTATGGTGTAACTTGTGTCGACCACAAGAGATTGAAGTATATCTTCCAGCAAAGGGATTTGAATTTAAGGCAGAGAATATGGATAGCACTCTTGAAAGACTATGATTACTCTATCTTGTACCATCTGGGCAACACCAATATGGTAGTTGATGCTTTGAGTAGGAAGCTTTGCTCATATTAGCTCGGAGAGGACCAATTATTGAAGAATTGCATGAGTTGATTAATCAGAGATTGCAGTGGAGGATGACCAAATAATGTCTGTTGGCTCAATTTAGAGTATGATCAGTGTACTTGGGTAGAGTCAAAGTAGCCTAAAGAAGGAACCCTCAATTGCAGAGGATAATGTCAAAGTAACAACAGGGTGAATCCTAAGATTTTATAATGGATAATGATGGTGTAATGCATTTGGGCACTAGATTATGTGTACCAAATATGGATGACTTGAGAAAAGAGATTATGTAAGAGGCACACTTTTTTTACGTATAGTGTTCATCCAGGTTCTACCAAGATGTATCATGATCTAAAAGATACTTACTAGTGGAATGGAATGGAAAAAGACATAATCGAGTTTGTATCCAAGTGTCACACTAGTCAACATATGAAGTTAAAACATCAGAGACTTTCAGGATTACTACAACATTTTAAAACATCAGAGACTTTCAGGATTACTACAACAGTTACCCACTCCAGAGTGGAAGTGGGACATAATTGTAATATACTTTATTTCTGGTTTGCCTCGCTCATCGAGTGGCTATGATGCCATATGGGTAATAGTTGATAGACTAACCAAGTCAGCTCACTTTTCGTTAATTAAGAAGACTTATACTAATTGTTTACCTATATGGGGTGCCAAAAAGTATAGTATCGAATAGAGAAGCTACTTTTACTTAAGTCTTTTGGTAAGAATTTTATAAAGCATTGGGTACTAGACTTAACTTTAACATAACTTTTCATCCTCAAACGGATAGTCAATCAGAAAGAACTATTCAGATATTGGAGGACTTGCTTTGGATATGTGTTATGAATTTTGGTGGACAATGGGATATGCACTTGTTGTTTATAGAAGTTGCTTATAACAAGAGCTACTATGCTAGCATTGGAATGGCTCCATATAAAGCATTGTATGGTAGAAAGTGTAGATCTCCTATATGTTTAGAAGTTGGTGAGAGGCAAATAACGGGGCCAGAGTTAATACAAGTGACTTTAGAGAAGGTTCCTCTCATTCAACAGAGATTGAGGACAACTTTTAGCCAACAGAAAAGCTATGTAGATCCTAAAAGAAAAGATGTGTCATTTTTTGTTGGAGATATGGTGTTTCTGAAGGTGTCACCAATGAAGGGAGTAATGAGATTTGGTCAAAATAGTAAGCTAGTCCCAAGGTACATCAGACCCTTTGAGATTCACTCAAGAGTTGGTGATGTGGCTTACAAAATGGTGTTGCTGCCAGAGTTGTCGTGGATTCATCCAGTGTTTTATATTTCTATGTTAAGAAAGTTCATTTCCGATCCTTCACATGTTCTTCAACCTTAGACAGTAGAACTCAGTGAAGATTTGACATATGAAGAGTATCTAGTGGTGATTATGGATTGACAAGTTCGTCAGCTTCGCACTAAAGAGATTGCTATGGTAAAGGTATTGTGGAGCAATCATACAGTAGAAGATTGCACCTAGGAGATAGAGGATAATATATAGAGTTGATACCCCTATTTGTTTCAATATTGATATAAAATTCGAGGACAAATTTCTTTAAAGGGAAAAGAATGTAATAACCTGAATTTTTGTGGTTATTATTATCATTATTGTTGTTATTATCATTATTATTGTTGTTGTTAGTATGATTATTGTTATTAGTGTGTGTGTATATATATATATATATAAAGATAAAATAATGAACAATTTGTGTGTGTTTTTAAGGGGTGTCAGGCTACAAAATTAGAAATGGGATTTTGGGGTGGCAAATAACCTTTTAGTACCTAAACTTTTTTTTTCTCTGCTAACCACCTAAACGACCTTTGATTGACATGAAATTTTAATTGTAGACACTTCTCAACACCTATATGCACCAATGGTCTCTGTTTGAGCAGAAATGGTGTAGCAAAGTGTAGTTTTGCCTCTGACTTTTTAGCCACATTTGTTGTCCCCGGACCACCACCATCGTCATCGTTCAGCTTTAACAACCACCGACAACTTGTTTTTTATCTTCCCAGGAGTTTGTAGATGCTAGTCTTGTGTCCTAATTCCATCATTTGAATTTTCTATGAATTTATCGGCTAATTTTTTATTTATTGCCCAATCTTTTAATTTAGCATGTATTTGGTGTGTTTGAAGCTATATGTAAGCTCTATAAATTTCTGTGAACATGCTGGTAGGATTGGTTTGGTTGGGTATTATATCTCCAGTAAGATTTCTGGTGGGTCCAATGTAATCGGGACCAATCCAGAAAATTGTGAATTTATTTTTATAAAATAGAATAAATTGTGGTGATTAATTTTTGTAACCGGAGCAAAGTTTAATTCCTTACGGATAATGAGATAAAAATTTCGGATTGGTTTTGGTGGAAAAAAATTTCGGATTGGTTTTAGCGGAAATTATTTTATTTTCATTAAATTAATCTAGTTTGTCGAAAATATTCCATTTAATCCCAAATGGATGTTTTAGAGTGCTCACAAGTCAATTTCAATAATTTTGTCATTTTAGTAATTTTTCTATAATTTTAGGAAGTTAATAGGAATTTAATTATTAATTATTCATTATAAAAAATAATTTTCCATTCTTAATTATAAAAAATATTAAAGACTTATTGTATAGTTATTTGAATAAAAATTTTATTGAGATTGTAATAAATTATAACTCTTATTAAATTTGTGATATCAAATTGTTATGTAAATAAATAATAATTTTATCATTTTTAAAATTAAATAATAATAACAACAACAATAACAATAACAATAACTCCACCACCACCAACAACAATATCGAAGTATATATTTAATATTTTACATATTATCACAAGTCTAAATAATTTTCGCACGTGGTTGCTTATTATGTTTATAAACATTTAATGTTGACTTTAGAAAAATAAACTCAAACAATCAACAATTATTGAGATCATTTAATATAGATATATGTTCTTGCTAAGTGACCTTTCATATTTGAGTTGTGGTGTATGTAGTTGTATTACAATTACTTATATAATAATTTTTGTCGATCTTATGATTCTATTCGGATCAAATCATTAGAGTCCAATAAACTTTGAATACGATAATTAAAAATCCAAAACTAAGACTCAAATAATTGAGGAAAAAAAAATCTTTCAGCTATTTAAACTAAAGGAATTATGCAACTTTTCTCTCTCTGTTCTTTAGGCTTTTCTTTTGTACTCTGATCTAGGTCCTTTTTTGGCCATCTCTCAGGCCACCGTCAGTGGCTCTTTTTGGCCATTGACGGTGGTCTCGTTTACTTATTTATATAAATACTTTTTTTTCTCTTTTATATATATATATATGTCTGGGCTATTTTCTCTTTCTCTTTTGATATCTAGTATATACTAGGGGTTGTCTTTTTCTTCTACAATTTAGTTTTGTTTCTTTTTTGAGAATAGGAATTTCATTGAGAAACAACGAAAAAAAACACCCACCTAAGTGGAGATACAAACCACTATCCAAGGATAGAGGGACAAAATCAGGGGATGAACCAAAAGCATCCTTGTGAGGGGTTATAATATAATCTGCAACCACTACAACATAAGCTAAGAAAGAAAAAACACAAGTAATACATACTAAGCAAAAAGTCCAAAATTGAAGTCATACGAATTACTAAGAAAAGAATCAACAAAGTAATTCATCTGACTTCAAGAGCCCACCCTGGCTCTTGCGAGCTTTAATCAGCTGTTGGAGCAGCAATGTGAGCTTCCTGGGGATTCTTATCAGCTTGCTCACTTTGCTTAGTTAAAAATTGTTTTATTGGAGAGTTTCTTGCCAGCTCTTTCATCTTGAACTTTCTTATTTTCCTAGCATTGGCCTTGTTTCCTTTAGTCTTCTCCACATTTTGGTTGCCAGGGCCTATAGAGAAATTAAGAGAGAGCATGGCCTGTTCCATTTGGTCCACAATGGACTTGCTTGGCTTGTAATTCGACACTTGTAGGCCCTCTTTAGTAGGAGATTTCTCTTGCTTGGACATCTTAGATTTCAGGTTGATGTCATGATTTTCAGCTAATTCTATTATCATTTTGTCCATTCCTTCACATCTTTCTTCTTTTCTTTTTCCTTGGTTTTCGTTTCTACTTGGGTGCAGAGTAGGTGAGCTTCCTTTGCCCTGACAGTCCACTACGCAAGTTGCCTCTAGCTTGTAGGGGGATGGGGTTACCTTTTCGTGCGCTGTGCTTTGAGCTGCTATAGACGAAGCTTCTCCCAGGTGTAAAAGCTGATGATCCGTAGGCGCTGGCTTAGTTTGGTCTTGCTTTTGAGTGAGGTTTGCACGTGCCGCCGAAGGATTTGGTTGCAGCGACAAATTAACCAACTGTTGCGATATTTCCCCTGGGTTTAGCTTAGGGGGAGGGCCTTGGCTAACCTTAAAAGGACTTGTTTTCTTTGTGCTTGCATGGATCCATGGACCATAATCCAAATAATTTTGGACTTGTGTTGTGATTTCTTCTTGAGTTGTAACCCTATCACAATTTCTGGTGGTATGATTGAACATTCCACATAACTGACACAGCATAGAAAGCCTTTCATATTGCACCATTATCCATTTGTTTATTGAGGTTGTCTTGTTCCTGAATCCTAGGGGCAGAGGTTTCTTTAGGCTAACCCGGACTTTGAATCGCAGGACATGATCGAACCCGTCACCTGTGTATATTATATCGTCCAATTCCTCATGCTTGAGGAACAGAAGCTTAGCTATCCTTTCCGCATTTCTAGGGCTGATCTGGTTACATTCTGAGGAGAAGTTCAGATCCTCTTCAGCAATCTGAGGATCCCATTCGATCAACACCAGAAGATGGCGATGAACCGTCCAAGGTTTAAGTTGGATGACCCGAGTACTCTCTTCTGGTTTGGCAAAGATGAATACGAATGTGTTTCTTTCCTTGAGAGCTTTGACTTGGAAATGAGACACAAAGCCCTACACCTGGACAAGAGTCTGATGCACGAAGTTAGGCGAGAATGTTTTTAAGCTGAAAATTTTGCCTACCAGTCTGTTTTTGAGTTGGACGATGAAAGGGTTGGTGAGAGATGTGAGTTCTAGTTCAAGGGATAATTCCTCTTCCTTTTCCGTAGACATCTTCTGTTTCAGTTTTTGAGGTACTGGTGATGAGCAGCTGGTTGCCATTAATGCTAGAACAGAAACGAGTATAAAAATAGGAAGAAGCAACGACCTGAATTATAACCAATATAAACTCTCTTCAAGAGAGAAGGAAACTCCTAAGGGAGACTTAAAGGTGCAATCTTTTCACTCATATATTTGTATTTCTATTTGGTTTTGTTTCTAGGTCTCAAGCTTTTGCAGAGATTAATGCTCCTTTTGTGAAGATCTAAGGAATTGGAGAAGTTAAGTCAACAGATTTCAAAGAAATTGCTTAGCTTGGCTTACCCATTGTTTAAAACAATCTTTAAGTATTAACTCAAGAATCAAGATGGTTTTTTTTTTCGCCTTACCGTTGTATATTATGTTTGTAATTTGTCTTGTTTTAATGTTATATTTTACAATTCACGTAAGCATCGATAAATTATATAATAGAAAACAATTTTTTCATTTTAAATTAATAGGATAAAATTTAAATTCTACACTTTATAATATTTTTTTAAAAAAGTTGCCATTTAGTTATTTCTTAATTGACATTATGATGCCTTTTATGTACCTTTAAACATGGATACTGCTCGTTCAAAAAAAAAAAAAACATGGATACTACGCAAGTTGCACATACATTTTTGGTACTAGCTAGCAAGGTAGGCACTTTCTGCTGTTAAAAAAAAAAAAAAGGTAGGCACTTTCCATAAAACTATATAAAGTATTTTTTTTTTTAACAACCACTACATATTACAACTCTCTCTCTCTCTCTATATATATATATATATATATATATATCATATCCTATCTATTATATCTAATATCTATCATATAATATCTATTATATATCTAATATTATTAATATTACAATTATATATATATACAGAGTGTCAAACTTAAACTTATTTTACCTAGGGCATCAAAGAGACAAGTCTTAATTTTGACACCACTAGAACTTGAATCAAGAACCTTGGTCTTTGGGTGCCTCCACCTGGTAAGGATTTTACCATCCCAATCAAGCCTCATTGGCACTATATAAAGTACCTCCTATAATAAAATCAAATCATTAAAAATGTGAAAAATTGTTTTTATGTTCAAATAGTGAAAAATAGATTAGTCTGCAAATTAAAGTCGAATAGTCTATCGATTGGTTCGTACCGAGGATCGTACCCATTTGATGTTCAATTTTAATTAACTGATTGCATAAGCATTTGTACATTAATAGTCATATGGTCCAATAATGTGGAAATATATAACCCCAAGATCTTTTCAACCATGCATGAAAGGCCCTTTTTTTCTTAAAATCCAGCCGACTGTCTCTATCTCATATTGGGGCATGGGGCTCCTGCACCACCCACTGAGATAAATTTGGGAAATGGAGAGCCATTGATTGGAAAATTAGTAGTTGGGGAAGAAATATTGAATTTAATTCATTGTTTTATAATGTTTGATTCGTGCTTATTTAGCTTTTGAGCAATAATCTTGAGCGATTGCAAATTCTTGGTTGTATGGTTCTTTACCTTTCTCTTTCGAATTCAATGTTTTAAGAATGGGCCATATCAAGAAAGTTTTTTTTTTTTTTTTGTGAACCACTAGTATCTTACTAATTCGATTTGAACCATATAGGACCATAAGGACGGCAAAAATTCCCTAACAACTAATTCAACGTAGTTGCATACATCAGAATTTGAATCAGAGATCTCGCTTAAACGGGAACAACTTTTTATCAATTGATACCAACGGTTGTTGGTGGCTATATCAAGGTGATGCTACAACAAAGAATTGAAGAAGTAGAATATTTGTAATAAAGGATAGGTTTTCGAAATTTAACAGAATAAGATATTGGATATTCTTTTAATAAATTCTAAATGTTTATGCGTGGGTACGTTAGGGTGTTAAGAATACGGATTTAGCCGAACAAAAACTGAACAAATTTAATTTGGTTTGGTTATGTATTTTCAAAATTTTAATTTTTTTTAATTGAACCGAATTGAAATTTGATAGTTTAATTTGATTTTATATTTAAAAATTTGGTTAACCGAATAAATTAAAATTTTATTTTTATTTTTATTTTTTAGTTTTTAAATATTTTAATATAAAAACACTAAAATAATTAATATTTTTAAAAATTTGGTTGGATTTGGTCGGTTCATTTTCATGATAAAAATTTTAATTTTTTTGGTTCACTTTTATAATATAGTTCCATACAGTTCGTTTAAAAAATTGCCTAAAACCGATTGAACCGATCAAATTCTCATTCCTAGTGTACGTGCATATATATATATATATATGAACTTATTTTTTGTTTTCAATAATTTGTCAAAAAATGGATTGAGGAAATCCCTATAAATATACCAGCTACACGAAAAGATCTTATGATAGTTAATATGAGTACCCACCACCAGTCAATTGCATGGTGTTCTTCGACTTATCGTTACTTTAGATGGTGAAAATGTTATTAACTGTGAACCAATTGAAGGTTATTTGGATGGAAGAATTACATTTGTTGTTTAGTAAAGTAGCTACGGGATTTGTTATGATAGTTGTAAATGAGCTGAGCTGCTCTCGAGTAGTTCAATGTTTGACTCGATAGAAACTTGTTCAAACTTATATATTGAAGCTCGTTTGATAAATGAGACGAGCTTAAACTATACAAAACTCAGCTCGTGAAACTCGTAAAGAAGTTCGAATAGAAGCTCATGAGTCAGCTCGTAATTTTAATGTTGAATAATTTGATTTTAGATATATAGTATATAAATTCTTATTGTAAAAAAAATTTTAGAAAATATATTATTAGAATAAAATTATTATTTTTATTCAATAGTTTACAATTTATTTAGTAAATAATTTGTTGTCAAATGTATAATTTTAATTTATAGTTTACATTTTTTAAAATTTCTTTAAACTCGTTTAGACTCATTTAAACTCGCAAACAGATCGTGAATACCAAATGGTATAATGAATTTGGCTCGAGTTAGTCAAAACTTGGCTCCACCTCTCTCTCTTTCTCCCTATATATATATATATATATATATATATATATATGAAGTGAATGGCTTATATATTATTGTTAGCATTATTATTTTTTGAAGGCTCTTTCTTCGAAAGCTAATTCTAAATGCGGTGTGAGATGATGCACACTAAAAGGTCCATGTTTCATGTACACTTCCCCGTGTTTGATGCAAAGGAACTGCCCAGCCCTCCACATACATATATATATATATATATACGAAAGTACCCAGCTAGCTCATGTCGCTATATTTGATTCGAGGAAGTGAAAATCATCATGGCTTTATGGAATCCAATTCAGACAGATCGCACAAACCTAATTGTGCTCCAGCACCCCCTTTATGTACCATTACAAATAGGATCATGTGTTTTGGTTGATGGAATTCTTCAGGCAATATACTCGAGAATATAATAATATTTTTATGTCTTATATGTCAAAGAAAAAAACTTAAATTACTACAAATTTTAAATTTCTATTTACTTAATAAAAAGTTCAGATAAATCAACGTATGCTTGGTCCGATGGTCAAGCGTTCTCACAGACACCATGAAGTTTTGGGTTCAAGATCTATCCCCATCCTTTTTTTCAAAATTTATACTTGATAAAAAAAAAATAAAAAGTTCAGATAATGTTGAGAGTTAAGTATTCTACTGATATAACTCCTTTCAAGAAATAGGTTATAGATTAATAGGACCCTTACCTCTTCCCTTAACAATTCAAAATAAATAAATAAAAGTTCAAATAATTAAGCAGAGAATTATACAATATTATGATAATATTATTTTTTTTGAAAAGTTTATGTACATCAATAAAAATAATTATGAATTCCAACAAAATTCAAATATTCTAACAAATAAGAAAAAAAGTCATCATATTCCTAATTTGTTAGAGATTCAATTAAATACATATTTTTGTAATTAATATCAATAAACTGTATAATAATACAACGCCAAATTATAAAAAATTTATGATTTTTAGCGCTTTTTGTAATTTCAACATATCTTTTTAATTTTGATAAAGTCGTTCACCAACTTTTTAATTTTTGTAATTTTATGCATTGGTTGAAAATCTAGTGAAACTTTACTGGCGTGACCACTGGAAAAATTTGAATCGATCCACATAAGTGTCATATCAAAACGCACCGTTTTGACTATTTGCAAAAACATTCACGACCTTTGATATTTTTTGCAATTTAAACTCTACTTGTTGATTTTGACAAATTGACACATAATTTTCTTATTTGTTATTTAATTTATTTTTTTTCAATTGATACATGTGAAGTAAATATTTAAGTAATGACAATTCAAAATTAATTTTTCTAATTATATAAAATATAAATTTTATTGCTTATTTTTATATAATAAACATTTAATTGATACAGTAAAAAGTATTTAAAATATCATTCTGATAATAATTTGATTTAAATATTTATATTATACATAGAACTACAAATAAATATATCTATTAAAATTTTACTATTTATTCATTTAAAATATAGTAATACAGTTATTAATTAAAAATTAAAATCAATTAATTACTATAAATTTATCAATAAAAGAAAAATTAAGATTTGATTTCAACAAAAACATATATATCATTAATTATTTTAGTATAATTTTATTATAAAATTTAATTAATATGTAAATCAATTTAAATAATAAAATACAATTTAATTAAATTAAATATTTTAAATATTTCAAAATAATAATTTAATCTAAAATAACTAAATACATGTCAAATTGCATGTATCAATTAAATGTTCATTACATAAAAATAATCAACAAACTTATATTTTATTTAAATAGAAAATTTAATTTTAAATTCTCATTACTTAAATATTTATTTTACATGCATCAATTGAAAAATATAAATTAAATAAAAAAAATTATGTATCAATTTATTAAAATCAATAGGCTATGTTTAAATTGCAAAAAATGTCAAATTAAGGTCATGTATATTTTTGCAAATAGTCAAAACGGTATGTTTTGACATGATACTTACATGGATCAAATCATAATTTTTCGGTGGTCACATCAGTAAAGTTTCATCGGATTTTCAATTGGTGCATATAATTACAAAAATTAAAAAGTTGGTGAATGACATTGCTAAAATTAAAAAAAATGTGTTGAAATTGCCAAAAGAGCTAATTAAAGGTCATAATTTTTTTTTGTAATTTACATTTTATTTTTTAAATTGAATAAAAATTAATTTTACAGATTAATAATAATAGAATTTGAATCGCAACTTCATGATCAAGAAGTATTTATTCAAAAAAAAATCTCTAAAAAATAGTTAAACGTTTGCACGTGTATCATGAATTTGATGGCTTTTTAATTAATTAAAAGGTTATAAAATTTGAAATTATCTGTAGTCAAAAAAAAAAATTAATATAAATTTCAAGAGTTCTAGTTCATGAAAATTTTCAAACCTAAGATTAGATTAACTATATTAGATAGTCATGTGTGCAGGTGTGGCTCACGTTAGTGGTGATATGTTTAAATCAATTCCATCAATTGATGCTATTTTTACGAAGGTGAGTCACAATTTTCATCACTAAAAAAAAATTATATGATTTAAATAAAAAGTTTGTACATTTTATTTTCAATTTAATTTTTAAATTTTATGAAATAAGTTAATACTAAATAAAATTTTTAGAATTTTCAAATAAATATATTCTATAAAATATTTATTTAAAAATTTTATTATTACAACTTTATTTAAAAATAAAATTTATTTAACATTCAATTAAAATAAAATAAATTTTTTAGCAAAATTAAACCGAATAATTTTTAAAACTTTCACCTTTATAAACATTCTGGTAACTAGTAGTGGTAGCTCAATTCCTGTAATAAAATGCCAGGTTAATGAAAGCAACCTAAAGGATTCCAAACTTGTCAGTTTCCATGCGGCAGTTGTACTTGTTATGATCATCCGAACCTATTCACTCTCAAAATCAGTATGAGAAAACAGTTTTAGCATAAAATTTTATTTAAAGTCTAGCAAAATTCGCGGCAAAGGAGATAGAACCCCTAAGTCATAGTAAAAAGATTCATAAAAAAAATCATCCCATTAGAATGGAAAATTTTTCCGTTTTAAGAAGAAAAGATAGAGTTATAAGATTAGATTGAATTTATTAAAAAGTAAAGTTGAGAGCTAAATATTTTTTTTTCAAAGTTATTATCTCAATTACAACATTATCAAATCAGTACTAACAACAAATTCATCTAGAAATCACTAAACAAATTACAAATATACTTCATCCAGGAATTGAACCCATGACCTTAATCTTGGAGTCTCAGTGCAGTTGAATTATAATTAAAAAATAGTATTAAATAAAAGTATCAATAATTATATTTTAAATATTAATTTTAACATCATATTTAATATAATTTCAACAAATACTAATTTTTATGAATAAAACTAACATTATACATAATAAATATTAAATTTTAAAAAATAATTAACTTTGTTTTTAGTTAATTTTTATTTTTTGTTGAATGAAATTGCAATATGTATTTATATCAGCAGGATTAGATGGATTTGAATTCTCTTTTAAAATGTTCTAAAATTCCATAATTGAATCATGTAAATTCTCGGTTGACTCTTTAAAATATTTTAAAAACTTATCTCAAAAAAATTTTTAAAACTTAAGTTTTTTATTTTTCTAATTTCATTTAGAAAATAAAAATTGAATCATAAAATAAATTACATTATTAATATAACATTTTAAAAATTTTATATTTAATATTTTTTTGTTATTTGTTAGTTTTTATTGATAAGAAATTAATTTTTAAAGAGTATTTAGATAATATGTTGAAATTTGTAATTAAAATTTGTAATATCTGGCAATTGTTTTTTTTTATAACTATAATCATATGGTGTCAAAATTTTCAAATTTCAGAAATTATGAATATGTATAATGCTGTGATATTAAATAACTCCGCTACCAGCAAATTTAATAATTGAAAAATTCTTCTCAATTTTAGATGTATTATATAACCAGATTTATAATATATAAATACATATTTTATTTTTGAAAAATCTTTAACTTATTGGTCAAATGAAAAAATTTTATATATTAGAAATTCAATTGTAAAGTATAATACATCTAAACTAGATAAAAATTTTATTGGTAGTTCTAACCCGAAAGTACTGAGAATGGGCATGAGCTATACGTACATCGGTTGGGATCTACAATTTTCCCCCCTGAACTTATACTAGATCAAATATTTTGCAAGTCATCATTCCACTGTTGCAATGTTTTTCCATTAATGGGGAAAAGAAGAAGGGTTTATAGAGTAAGCTAGTAAAAATTGTGTACTGGAAAAAAAGGGATTTTTGCTGAATGTGTACTGGAAAAAAATTGCCATTCAAATTTATAGAGTAAGCTAGTAAAAATTGTGCATGTTTGTAGGTAGAAGGAGAGTTAAAAGCCTTGCTTTACACTGAGCACATTAATTTTACTGCTTACACATGTAGTGAGCAATACAAAAAGAGCCCAACTTTCTCTAACCATAAAAAGGTGAGAAAGGAAAAGAGATGGTGAAAAAGGAAAATCAAGAAAGGACTTGCCTATATATATCACCAGTCCACTAATTAAACAATCTCATGAAACTAAACATTACTAACGTTGTACAAATGAAACTTTCACATGTCATAATCACTCATATCTTCCAAAATTAGTTGTGTTTCTCGTGTGTATATATATATATATATGGGAAAATGACGTAAAGACATATGTGTAATGTTTTAATCTAATTTCATAGACGTTATTATTAATTTCTTTCCAAGATAGGTACATAAACATCATTTCAAATTCGTTTTACAGAGGATGTGAATACTGATTTAAAATTACCATTTGAACTACTAAGATACAAGAGAATTCGAGATGACATAATATTATCGAAGAAGAAATTAGTAATTTTTATTTGGATAAAGATAAGTGTCGCGACTAGCGACGCTACAGTGCGTCACTAGCCGCGACACTTTTATCAAAATGCCCCTTTACCTTCATTTTTTTTTTCTTTTCATTATTTAAAAAAAAATTATAAGCTACGAATCTTTAAATTTTTACACGACGGGTTCATCTGTGTGCAACTTAGGTTTTATATTCCAAAATTTTTTTTTTTAGACTCCAGGTGTTTAAATCCTTAAGTTTTAGATTTCAAAAAAAAAAATTACAGACAATGGGTGTTCAAATCATTGCACGACACGTTCACCCGTATACAACTTAAGTTTTAGATTTAAAAAAAAATTAAATTAAAAAAAAAGAAAAAGAAATGCAAGGGCAAGATGGGCATAAAACCCTTAACTTTCATCTTTAACTTTATTTATTTACAAATATATCCTCAATTTCAAAAAAAAAATTGAAATATTTATATAACAATCCGCCATAATTTTAAAAGTATGATATATTAATGAAAATGACTAAAGTTGATTATATGATTATATAATAACACGTTTAAAAATAACAGGAATGTGTTTGTTTCATAAAGGAACATCATTGACAAATGTTACTTTGTTTATATTTGCACATTTTTTCAAATATCCATTCTCACAATGCTCTCCAAAACATGTTCATGTTGAATTGGAGATGAATTCAGATTTGGGCTGAACTTAAAATTATTAAAAAGGATCCAATATAAGTATATATATATATAAATTTGGAAGTAACGAAGAAAGAGTCAGGAAAATGAAGTGACAGACGGTCTCCTGGTCAAAGAAACTTTGGCCTTCCATGGCGGTAAAAAGAAAGCAAGTGTGGCTCAATTGTACATGCCTCTCTATCTCTGCTTCTGCTTCTACTGATGCTGCTAAAAAGATATAATTATTTGTCCTTCCCCTTTCGTCTAGGTTCCCTAGAGGTGGCCAATATCTGGCAATCTCTACTAATGAGTACTATTGCCCCTAGCAGCTACATACAAAACACAAACTGTCTCCTCCTTTCTCTTTTATCTCTACTACCCTCTCAAAAGCAAAGCAAAGAAACAAGTAACCAAGAATGGTTGCTATCGAGCAACCACCTGTACCCACGTGAAGTGTCGCCGTTTGAATATATGTCAAGACGTTGGTCACTGCCTAGAGTTGGGTTGGGTTAAATTAAATATATTTATAGATTGTGCTTCACCTTTAGCATCCCCTCACTTTCATATAGTTAATCTCATCTACTTTGAATCGCATCCCACTTGTAAATGAGGGCTATATCCTCACCATCATGAAAGTGAAAGCTTCTTTTTTTGTCTGATAAATACTAGCTTAATTTTCTTCCTATTCTTGTACCTGCTGCTTTGAGCAAACACCTTCCATAGCTCTAGCTCTTCAACTTTTTGTTATTGAGCTACTACTATAACCATGTATTATTCAAGCAATAGTTTTGATCCTTTTCAGTACACCAGCCAAACCAACGCAAACACTCATCAAAACCCTATCTCAAAACAACAAGGCGCTTCTTCTTCTTCCCCATTCTTGGACTTTCGGCCTTTTGCACCCTTTCTTGATGATGGTGATTTTCTTCTCGGTGACTTCTTAGCACAGGATAATCATCATCAACAAGAACAGCAACAAATTTTAGTGCCCAACATTGTCTCTCATTTGACAGCAGAGACTAATAATAAAAAAAATGATCAAATGAACCCTGCAGCTACTTCAAAGAAAGGAACAACAAGAAACAATAACAAGAAAAAGGGAAGCAATACTAATTCTCCATCTTCGAAGCAGCGGCCGATCCCTCGAAGAACAGGTGGGAAAAAGGACAGGCACAGCAAGATCTATACAGCTCAAGGACCAAGAGATAGGAGAATGAGATTATCTCTTCAAATTGCTAGAAAGTTCTTTGATCTACAAGACATGTTAGGTTTTGATAAAGCAAGCAAAACAATTGACTGGCTGTTCACAAAATCAAAAGCAGCAATCAAGGAACTAGCAGAGAGTCTTCCTAAAGTGAAGAGAAGAAGTGATAATGATGGTGGTAGCAGAACTGTTTCTACTTCAGAGAGTGAAGTTATGTCAGATGTCAAACTGACAACAGATAACAATGGAGACAAGAGAGGTATGGGCACAGAGAATGACTCATTTATAAGACAGAAAAGATGCAAAAAATCAGCTGCTAATCAGCCAGTCTTTGATCTTCTTGCCAGAGAGTCAAGAGACAAAGCAAGAGCAAGAGCAAGGGAAAGAACAAAAGAGAAACTCAAGAACAAAGGCCTTGATCTTGATGACAAATCAGAACCTGGTTTTTCTCAATCAAGCCCTAACAATTTGGAGCAGTTAGGGCACTCTAGCTCCCTCGACGATGGTGAAAAACAAGAAACCAAGTCTCTTGTGAAGATGGTTCGTGATCAAGGAGAAGATCAAGAAGCTAGCACGCACTTTCAGCTGCCCCGTCAAATGGGTAGTTCCATAAGCACGGTCGACAATTTTTTGGGGCTTACAAGTGCGGCAAAATCATCTTCGATTTTTGATCTTTGTCAAAACTTGGAAACTCCAAGTGGGCCTGATTTCGAAGATCATGAGATTTCAGGGTTACATGGAAATTGGGACATTAATGGCTATGGAAGGGCACTCCACAATAATAGATGTTATTCAATGCCAAACATGAAGCCATCAACTACAGGTAATGTTCATGTACAAAACCCTAATGCTCAAATTTTCATGGAAGCCTCAAATTTTCAAGAACAACAAAACCTTACCTCAGCTTTTATGGCTACTTTAGACACCCAAGAAGAAAACCCTAGTTCGGTCTTCATCAACTTCGAGCAAAACCCTAGTCCAATTCCCATGATCGCCATCCCCATAGACAATGGGTTGCATGTTCACTTCACAGAAGACCAATTCTCCTGCAATCCTATTCATACTGTCAATAAGTACGGCAGCTTGTATTAAACAGCCCATTGGCCAGTGCTAAAATGTTGAATGAAAATAATAAATCTTTTTTCATGTGTTTTTGCCTATAGATTTTATAATGTTGAATTGGCTATGTATTGTTTCAACCATCCTTGTTGCTTTAAGAGTTAACTACTGATCATAAGATCTACCATCATTAAGATCAGAGCAGCAAAGTGTGCTTTTTTATTATTATTATTTTTTTATTTTTTGGTATACTAGGGAGAGGGAGGACTCCATGAAAGTTTAGTCAAAAGAACGTTATTAACTTCTGGGGAATTTTGATTTCTTCTTAATTATGAAGTACAAAGTTCTTCTATTAATGGAGACCGGTTTAAATCAAATTAATTTTTTTTTGGAACAAAAAATCAAATTAATTGAAAATAGATAATAAAAAATGCAGGGCAGTTTCTTGTGACATAGGTTTCATTAGAGTAGGGGTTTGTGGTGCTATGTTACAAGTTTTTGGCTTTATCTTTGCAAAGGATTTAAGTTCAAGAAGCCTTGAGAACAGCCACTTCGCACTGATAAATAAGAGTGTCTCCATGCAATATCTTGCTCAAAACCTAATATTTCTGGAAAAAATTTAACTGGGAGAAGTAAATTGAAAAAAGAGGAAAAACTTGGTTTTAAATCGAGGCATGCATTGTGTTTATTGAAGCTCCATTTGTTTGCAGGAATTTGATATATCAAGAGGGAATTTATCAGAATGGAAGTACAATAAGATTACAATATTATGCATTAAATTTCATTCATTATTTGATCTATTTAAAAACATCTGTTATTACCTTAAAAGGCACTTGGTGGTGACAATCACTGACTCTGATGTAAAAGGATTTTCATGCAGATCAGTTGATTTTCTAATTTCCAAGTTGAACTGCAAGCAATTTTGAAATGATGCATTAAGAGGACAGGCGCCCAATGATTTAAGGTATATATATATCGGAAGTAATGGCATAAGTTCCAATCTTCTTTGTAAAGCTGTCATTAGTTGCGAACTTCTATGAAGAAAGAAAGAAAGAAAGGAGCAGCAACATGACTGGAATGTCTATAACTAGAAGTTAATTGACAAGTTCAGAATTCAGGTCTGATATCTCATCGAATTTGTCTCTAAAAACAAGCATATTCCAGCAAGTTAAAACGTTGCGTGTGTGCGTGGAGTGATCTAGTACTATACTTTCAGGCATCAAGCTCGTTTTGTCAACCTATTGACCCTTCTAGTTCAGGTCCATGTAAACACAACAAATGAAATTGTGCTGAATGCTGAATATGGACAACGGCTAGAAACTCCAATATATGCATGTTTTTTTCCTGCTTCTTTGCTGTTAATATAATATATTACCTGCAATCTCAGTTCTCTATAGCATAGTCCATTGGTGCAAACAGCTTATAAGTTTGACATTGCTACTTTATTCTAGTTCTCCTTTGCCGTGGCATGCTTTTCTTCTCGGTTCTTGGTCTTTTATCCCTAGTTTGATTAAAAAAAATAAATAAATAAATAAAAAAGGCTGGTGTAGTTACTTACAAACATTAATCTTTTCATGGTGCAACTACCTAATAGCCTCATGAGTTTTAATTATTTTGGAGTTCGACTCTACATGACTTGCAGCAAAAGAAAAGAAGAAATGGCAGCAGCCTCATCTAAATCTGTGATTAGAGTTGAGAACTTTAAAAATCAGAAATAACTTCATGTCTGCAATTTCCCTTTTAAGTTTTTATATCTTTCCACAGTTACTGTCTCAATTCCCTAATAGAAAAAAGATGAAAACTCTCAAGCTAGTGTGTCAAGCCTTAAATTGGGCCAAAGACCATATCCTTGTATAAGTTACAACATCAAATTAATTATGCAGATTTCATAGTTCTGCACAAATATATTTGATTTTTTTCCGTCTTCCAAAAAATAGAAATTAATCCAGCCACCACCAACATTAATATGGCCTCAGCCACATCCATATATATTAAGTATTTCACCAGCTCTGGGACTAAGGTGTGTTGGCATTATAAGAACCTCAGGAATGGCATGCCCTTTTAACTTAAAGAAAAGCCAAGTCGATCCCCTTCTTTTGAGTGGCCATGTGTATGGAAATGGAACACGTCTATGCAATTTTGTATAAATTTATTTTAATTTTTGAAATTTGGCAAAAACATTTTAATTTAGTTACTTATTTATAACTTTTTTTTATTTAAATCATTTGTATTTAAAGCCCACTAAATTATAAATAATCTAATTCGACCTAAGTAGGTTTAAATGCTAAGGCGACAAAAGTTTCCTAACAACCAATTTAACGTGACTGCATATATTAATATTCGAACTCAAAATCTAATTTAAACGAGAATAGCTTCTTACTATCTGATTATTATTGGTTAATTATTTATAACTTTAACGTAATATACACTTTATCAAATTTTTTATCAATTTTTTTAAAAAAAACAATATATGAAATGTTTACATATGCATTTTTTTTTATCAATTTTGACTGAAGTACAAAACATGATAAAATTGCATTGGTGAAATTAAGTTATATATATATATATACTAAATTTTAAAAAATTAGAACATATATATTTATAAAAAGGTGCAAACACTATAATTTCTTATTAGTATAAGCCTATAAAGATCATTTGGTAAATGCATAATTAACTCACTCACTCCATGCGTACAACAGGAAAGTTAATTCTAAGCAAATTAATCATGGCATAGCAAACAACCAATTGCATGCAAGGCCATCGTAGGCATTAATTAATTAATAGAAATGCTTACCAGAGAAGCCACAAGCAGAGGTGACTACAAACTAAGTGACGAAGTTTCATGATTATATTTAGGAACTAACTTGCTTAAGAGAAAGGCCCATGAAGCAAGAAATCTTGTTTCCACATGCTGAATGATGGGTCAAAGTGTTTGAACACCCTGCAACAAAACTGCACCCCAAAAAAAAAAAATAATAATCCAGACATAAATATGACATAATAAGAACATAAAGTTTTTATGGCAGTAGAAAACATCACTCTTGTTTTCTTTATTTCTGTTGATTGTTTTTTTTTTAACATCAACGCTCTATTATGCAATAAAAGACCTCTATCTCCCAAATGAATAGCTACATTTTTAGTACATGATATTCATATATTCATGTCTGAGGAGGCTGTTAGAGTCGTCTAAACTCTCAATCTTCTATATTATTGCATGGTAAGCATTCAATTGGTGGACCTATCTCTTATGATAATAATAATTCCCATCATCAAACTAAATACATTTATATACTAATTAAATACATTCACCTGATAGTTTATATTTTTTAGTAAATAGTAAAGCATTTAGTATGTGTTATAAATTTAATCCATTAAATTTGAGCCTAAATGGAAAACAAATATCAATTCAGTAAAGGAGTTGTATTCATGTTATGCATAACATATATATATATATATATATATATATATTATCCGTTTTAGATAGGATGTTTTATCATTAGGGTAAGCATTTGTGCACTCATTCTCTTGATAATTACACTCCACATTGACTTTATTAATTGTTTAAATGACTAAACTATCCTTAATTTAAAATAATTATGTACCTTTCGCAATCAGTATTAGCTCAAAAAATTAATTAATTCATATAGATAAAAATCTAATAACTTCAACACAAATAATTTATTTTGATTTAATAATTTTTATATTTTAATCATTGAGAATTATTTATAATTTTATTAATTTATTATATTATTTTATTTTGTGTTTATATTGTTAGAATTTTAAAAATAGTTATATTTATTTGCTAATTTAATTATGCAATATACATTTTTTGTTTTTAACTTTTTTAATGCTTTTAGGTGTTTATACTAATGATATTTACATTTAAATATTGTTTATCAATTTATTTAATATTTATTTTTATATGAGCTATTTAAATTTTTATAAGTATTGTAAGGGGAATTTTACCTTTAGAGAAATTTGAATCTTGGTGCCCACTTCTAAAAAAAAAAAAGAATAAAAATTTTCTGTACCTAAGCAATGAGAAATTTTTATTAATTTTCTCATTTAATTGAAATATAAAAAGAAACAATTTTTTTTCAAAGAGGGATTTAAAGTGAAAGAGGGATTTAAAGTGAAACTGTGTACTAATAGAAAATTTTTTTATTACTTTAATTTTATTGGCATACAAACATAAATAATGTTTTTTGAAAGAGTGATTTAAAGTGAAAATGTGTAGTAATAGAGAGAATTTCTATAGAAGGGAGAATATGAGGATATCTATTTTTTTTTTAATAGAAAGTTCATAACATTTAAATTTTGATGAACTGCACAATAAAGGGTAGTCTTTTCCTTTTAAATCGAAGTCGACAGAAATCGAACCATATACGTCAGGATGCCTTTGGAAAGGAGTTACCGCTTTATTATTCTCTCACTGGCGGATATCTAATTTTTTTATTAATAGGAAAGTCAAATAATTTAAGCATTGATGGATTGTGTAGCAAAGGGTAGACTTCCCCTTTTGAATTAGGTGAAAGATAATCTCACAAATTAGAATTCAAATCTTATATATCGTGATGTCTTTAAAATAAAGTAACTACTAGACTACTACCTTATTGACTATAAATGGATAGAAGAAAAGAAATCAATTATTCTGCGTTTCTTACACTTAATTCTAAGTGCATTTTATCTGGACTGCCTTATGGATACAAATCTTGTATTGTCAAGTTTATGTTTGATTTTGTCCTTGTTTGGACAAGTTTATTCTACC